>JALPQI010002908.1:0-106170 GCA_025490895.1 Thaumatotibia leucotreta | reverse complement strand
TTGTAAAGTTACAATTTAAAGTATGTAGGTATCAATTTATTTAGCTTCTATGATTTTGAAGGTAGTTTTTCTCCGTTTAATAAGGAATTACGCTAATTGTCTAGTGATATCTATTGCACTTATATCTAAACATCTAGTATCTCATTAAAATGGACTTGCAAAAAAAACTGACCTTATTAAACGCTATAAGTGAAAATAAACATGTTCTGTTTGGTAAATTTAGCGACAAATTGACCTGGGAAAATTTACATGAGAAGCTGCAATAAAGTCTTGCGAAATTGAGTTTCCATTGGTTGGCCATCTTACTTCACTCCCCAGCAATTTATCCACTATTTGTGCACACACGGTACGAATAGAGCGACACATCGTCATTTTAGAAACGCCATGAGCATCGCCAGTGACGTGGTATTGGGATCCTGAGCCTAACCATCTTAAAACAGTTAGCAGCTGTTGTTGCGGAGGAAGGGCGTGGCTTCTTCGTGTCGGATGTTGAAGATGTCCTCGAATAGTCTGTATAAGATATTCGACGGTAGATTTACTAACTCTAAATCGTTCGTTAAACGTAAAATCCGTAATGTTGAAAATTAAATTTATCCGTTCTAAATTTCTCCTGGGACGTCTTCCAATTATTAATTCTGTTTCACTATCACTGTCACTTGAATAAAGCATTTCGTCAAACTTGGGATTAAATCGTTCAATATAATGTAGGTAATGCAATTACGAGCGTTGGAATAATTGTAAAAAGGTTATGACACACGTTTGGTGAATTGTCAACCTGTAGCTACAATTCTAAAAATATGTACAACTATTTCTACAATTTACTGTTGCATGATACAATTGTCACCTACAAATTTGTAAGTTTTCCGGAAAAGAGTTGAGCGATATGTAAAGTTTTGTGATACAACAAATTGTAGGTTTTTTATACAATTTACATATTTGTAGAAATTTTCCAGTACAAATATGTAATTTTTATATTTTGTGGTACGCACACTTATTTTATGACAAATTTGTAACGTGACAATTGTAGAATTGTAATTGTAAGTTTTGTGTTATAGGCCACTGGTTTAAGTCAAAAACTTACAGGTTGGTTATTGACCGAAGACAACTGTTTTTTTACTCTAGCCGGCTCCGCCAATCGACACGCTTCCAGTAGGCAGTGCCCTCTGTATTCAACTGAAAAATAAATACAAAAGCATATGAACAGAGGAAAATGTGACGTCATGAGGAATACACATAATTTTAGTAATTTTTATATTAAAAAATCATGAGCCCGCTCCACACTGCGCGAAAAGCGTCGCGAGAAAATTGCCGCGCGAGGCAGTCTGGGTACAGTCAAAGGCAAAATAAGGTGTATAATAAAAATGCTCAAAAAGTAGCTGGGACATATCCAGTCACTTTATTTCTGAGTAAGGCTACGTTTCCACCAGAGATGTGCGAGGATGTATTTCCATACAAATGATACCTCGCTCGAGTCATTAATAGGTGTCATTTGTATGGAAACACATCCTCGTACATCTCTTGTGGAAACGCAGCCTAATAAGAACGTGGACACACTACTGTGACCGCCAACCCGATTACAATTTGAATAAAGAATCATTTTCTCAAACTTGCTACGGAATGTTGATGTTACTTACTTTAAATTAAACCCGGAAATACATATGTATCCGGAGTCATGTGCTAAGATGATATGTAAAGATATTTCATGTATTTATTTCTCACCTAGGACTGCAAACTGTCTTTTGTTTTGAAACGTCAAATTGCGATACTAGGTATTGACATTCAGCCACAGAAAAAAAAAACCCTTAGAACTAATGTCTACTAATATCTGAGGGTTTCAACCGCCTAATTTTGGTGGCATCATTTATGCCGAAGTTTCTATTCGTTACAATGAGCTACTTTGTCATTTGAAGGATGAACGGTACCTTATACAAATTACGAAGTATAACATGGAGACGTTTAGAAACTTCGGCAAAAATAATGCCACCGAAATTAGACGGTTGAAACGCTCAGATATACACCCTTAAAAGGATATCTCAAACAGATAAAAAAAAGAAAGGCGCGAATGTTTTATTTTAATGTTTAACGATACTGTACTATTGGTACATTTACAAATTAAATAGTATGGTTCGGCGAAATCAGTTCGTTTCATTTCATGGCAAGTTTGAGAAAAGCACTATACAAATCTCGGCGAGAAACAGGGTTACAGGTCCTTCGGCCAGATAGGGAAACGCGGCCTGTAACCCTTCGTTTCCCGTCCTCTATACCGTTTTTTTATTGATTTCCGTTAAATAGGACAGGTTATTTGGGACATTAATAGTATATCATCATTAATAGTAGTATTAGTGTAAGTTGCCTAGTATATCGGCTTTTGTTTAAATCGTAAAAAAATTTTTTTTTTCGTTTTCATACATAATAATTGAAATAGCAAGTGTGAGATAACCTTAAGAATAAGATCTCAGGTGACTGACGGCACATGTCAAAATAAGTTTCATTAGGATGTAATAAAGGTTGCAATACACTTGTTCAGTCATTAAACTTATTTTTTTAATAACTCAATAACAGTAAGAGTTAAGGTACTAGTTTCTTAGACATATTGATTATTTTTGACCTAAATAAGCTTCCCTTTAATTTAACGGAAATCAATAAAAACACGGTGTATAGTAATGTACTATCGACTTTGACATGCCTATTGATACTGCCAACTTACATGCTAGCCGTTCTTGGAGCTCTCTCGTCGGTGCTACGTCTAAAGCGGATTTTCCGTGGCAGTTTAGAAGTGTAGGGTCCGCGCCTTCGCTAAGCAGGAGCGAACACACCTGAAATATAAATGAAATAAAATTATTCAAATAATCGCTTTGCTCTGCCTGACGGCGTCGGGCTTCTAACACTCTCGTTAGTAATTCCGTACTTACCTCCCTTGATGCACAATGTACTATTAATGATTTTGAACCTTGTGTCATGAGCTTACGTTCTGAAATGTATACTTTAGGGAATTAAACACTTTATGTTCAAAATAAAGCTCTATAATCAAGGTTTTCACCAATAAGTCAGGATATTAGCACGGATTACACAAAATGTACGTATTAGCAAACGTTCCATGACCGCGCCGCTTGACAGAAGGTCTAAGCGAGCGACGTTCCCGCGTAAAGTGACAGTCATGTGACAGAGCTGTCAGTGATGTTCAATACACAGTTAGGGCGATTGTGGACCACAATGAATTTTACTGTCCGGCAGACCGAGTTTTCATGGTCCGATATGACATGAAAAAAACGCATGATTGGCTTGTGCACTTGTCCGACTTTCTACTCGGAGGTGCGGCATAGTAGCATGAAGTCAGTCGACAGTCATAAAAGTCAGTGCAATTCCGGACGCAGTGCACAAGCATTAACACGTTTTTCATAGCTGTCATCTCGGATCGGAAAATACTGTCCGGAATGGGGAAAAGTAAAATGTCAGACGGTAAAATTACGTATGCACAAGCTACTATATACATTTAATGGCGTGGCATATCGGACCGTAAAAAACCGGACTACCGGATGGTAAAAGTCAGTGTAGTGCACAAACGCCCTTAAGACGTGATGAGACTGGACCCGACAATACATATTTTTAGACGTGACTGTACCTCGAGTCTCGCCTTGCTGGCTGCTTCATGAAGCGGCGTGAAGGCCCACAGGTCGGTCGCGTTGACGTCAGCGCCCGCTCGTACGAGGAGCTCCGTCACTTCGTAGTGACCGTATGAACAGGCGTTGTGGAGGGGTACTAGGCCACTGGAATAAAAAAAACATTCATTCATATCGTCAGCCTCCGTAGCCTAGTTGGTAGTGAGTGCCTACGAAGCTGGAGGTCCCGGGTTCGAATTCCGGCGAGGGCATTATTTGTGTATTTATTAATAATACTTGTTACGTTGTGTATTTATTTATCACAAATATTTGTTCCTTGGTCATGACCGTCTATGTATTTAAGTATCTATGTGTATCTATCTACTCGTATTACATGTATCGTCGCTTGGTACCCACATCCCAAGCCTAAAATTGATCTTACCGTGGGACTAAATCGATTTGTGTAAGATGACCAGAAATATTTATTATTTATTTATTTATTTGTCAGCTTCAGCGACTTACCCCTTGTCTTTAGCGTGAGTATCCGCCCCCCGCTGCAGCAATAACCGGACAGCCCTCGCCCGGTTATACCCGGTTGCTAGATGCAGTGGCGTATAACGCCGTCTGTCCTGTCGTACGTTGTCGTTAAATTTCGTCAAACACTCACCCCTTCTCTTTAGCGTGAGTATCCGCCCCCCGCTGCAGCAATAACCGGACAGCCCTCGCCCGGTTATACCCGGCTGCTAGATGCAGTGGCGTATAACGCCGTCTGTCCTGTCGTACGTTGCCGTTAAATTTTGTCAAAGACTCACCCTTTGTCTTTAGCGTGAGTATCCGCCCCCCGCTGCAGTAATAACCGGACAGCCCTCGCCCGGTTATACCCGGCTGCCAGATGCAGTGGCGTATAACGCCGTCTGTCCTGTCGTACGTTGCCGTTAAATTTTGTCAAAGACTCACCCTTTGTCTTTAGCGTGAGTATCCGCCCCCCGCTGCAGCAATAACCGGACAGCCCTCGCCCGGTTATACCCAGATAGAAGTGGCGTATAACGCCGTCCGTCTTGTCGTATGTACGTTGCCGTTAAATGTTGTCAAACTCTCACCCGTTGTCTTTAGCGTGAGTATCCGCCCCCCGCTGCAGCAATAACCGGACAGCTCTTGCCCGATTATACCCAGATAGAAGTGGCGTATAACGCCGTCCGTCCTGTCGTACGTTGTCGTTAAATGTCGTCAAACTCTCACCCCTTGTCTTTAGAGTGAGTATCCGCCCCCCGCTGTAGCAATAACCGGACAGCTCTCGCCCGGTTATACCCAGATAGAAGTGGCGTATAACGCCGTCCGTCCTGTCGTCGTACGAAGCTGGAGGTTCCGGTTGGGCGGGGGCATTATTTGTGTATTTTATTTATCACGAATATTTGTTCCTTGGTTGTGGCTGTATATGTATTTAAGTATCTATCTATTATACATATATGATCGCTTGGAATCCACATCACAAGCCTGAAATTGATCTTACCGTGGGACTAAGTCGATTTGTGTAAGATGACCGAAAATATTTATTTATTTGATAGCTTCAGCGACTCACCCCTTGTCTTTAGCGTGAGTATCCGCCCCGCGCTGCAGCAATAACCGGACAGACCTCGCCCGGTTATATCCAGATAGAAGTGGCGTATAACGCCGTCTGTCCTGTCGTACGTTGTCGTTAAATGTCGTTTATGACTCACCCTTTGTCTTTAGCGTGAGTATCCGCCCCCCGCTGCAGCAATAACCGGACAGCCCTCGCCCGGTTATACCCGGCTGCCAGATGCAGTGGCGTTGAACGCCGTCCGTCCCCGGCGTGCACGTTGACGTTTAAAGGCGTCAGTAACGCTGAGAGGCGTTCGTCGGCGCCAGACCGCGCCGCTTCTAGCACTTCTGCTGCGCAGTATTCTCCTGGAAAAGGATTAGGTTACTGGATTGCATCGTATTTTTTGTGTTTTCTCGACTAATATTAAACCTAATTGCAAAGATAATAAGGTTCACCTTAAGAGTGTTACTCTCGGTAATTTTTTGATAACTGAGTATGGACGCATCTTTATTCATTCTTCCCCTAGGAATGATTTCCTAAGTGTACGCATATAGACGTATACAAAACTTGGCTACCCCTCTATTCAAGCTAGAACAAAGTTCACTTTCGTAACCCTATTTTTAATGTATTTTTTATGTGACAAAGGTAGACAACTGAGCTCTCAGCCCCCTGATAGAAAGCAGGATCTGAGGCCCATGGGAATAGTGATCAAAAAATCGCCTATGCGCTGTCTACCCTGAGGACTTAGACGGATTGCCTCTATCTATGCCAGTATACACCGGCTATCTTACCCCCAAACCGAAACACAGCAGTACAAACACTGCTATTTAGCGACATAGTATGTAAACATTACCAGTAAGAACAGGCCTGGTAGCAGAATCCGCTAGGTCGAGAGGAGTCTTTCCTTCTGTGTTCCTGATGTTTGGATCAGCACCGTGTTGTAGGAGGGCTGAAAAATAATATAATAGGTTATAGTAGACTCCACAAGAGGACCAAAGTCACCGACATTGCTCTCAGAATTGCCAGATTTAAGTGGCAGTGGGCTGGGCACATCGCCAGAAGATCAGATGGCCGATGGGGCCAGAAACTGCTGGACTGTACCGGAAGACGCAGTGTGGGCAGACCTCCTACAAGATGGTCCGACGACCTGGTCAAGGTCGCAGGAACCCGCTGGAAGCAAGCAGTGCAGAACCGGTCATATTGGCGATCATTGGGGGAGGCCTACGTCCAGCAGTCTTTTGGCTGAAATGATCATGATGATGATAGTAGACTCTAACCCCCTTAGTCATAAACGTCTCCTAGGTTAGCAAGCCCATAAGTACAAAAATAATAATAAATACTCTTTTTTGTTCACCAGAAAATTAACAAAAAGAAAATACAGACTAAAAAACTAAAATAGCGGTAGACAACGGTCTTATCGCTAATAAGCCGACAATCCTTCGCTCGGTGCTAACTGGGCACTACTGCCTGAACAAGCTCATGCACACCATGGGGAAATGTGACAGTGGGTGATGCAGATTCTGTTTAGAATGTAAGACGCCTGCACATCCTCACGACGTGTCCCTCCCTCATGCGCTCCTGCTACCTAAACTTAAGAGGATACTTACACCAGGAAGAGGTTAGGTCTCTTGATGTCAAAAAGATACAGCAGTTTGAATTTGTAGGACTAGACAGGGAGTTGTGGCAATCACGATAGATCAGGAATGGTTGCAGTGATACTTAGGCTTGAAAGCCCCTCATCAAGAAGAATACTCACCAATACACACATCCACCTTCCCTTTAGCAGCCGCCTCATGCAGGGGCGTATACCCCCAATTGTCCCTCGCCGCCAGCGCAGCTCTCGCGCCCAGCAGCGCTCGCACCACGTCAGCAAGCCCGAACGAGCATGCATTAAACGCTGGCCTCACTTCAGATAACTGTACCGATCAAAGTGTGGTCAAAGTACTCACCAATACACACATCAACCTTCCCTTTAGCAGCAGCCTCATGCAGGGGCGTGTACCCCCAGTTGTCCCTCGCCGCCAGCGCTGCCCTCACTCCCATCAGCGGTCACACCACGTCAGCATGCCCGAACGAGCATGCATTAAACGCTGGCCTCAGTTTAGATAACTGTACCGATCAAAGTGTGGTCAAAGTACTCACCAATACACACATCAACCTTCCCTTTGGCAGCAGCCTCATGCAGGGGCGTGTACCCCCAGTTGTCCCTCGCCGCCGGTGCAGCCCCCGCGCCCAGCAGCGCTCACACCACGTCAGCAAGCCCGAACGAGCATGCATTAAACTCTGAGCTCACTTCAGATAACTGTACTGATCAGTGTGGTCAAAGTACTCACCAATACACACATCAACCTTCCCTTTGGCAGCAGCCTCATGCAGGGGCGTGTACCCCCAGTTGTCCCTCGCCGCCGGAGCAGCCCCCGCGCCCAGCAGCGGTCACACCACGTCAGCAAGCCCGAACGAGCATGCATTAAACGCTGGCCTCACTTCAGATAACTGTACTGATCAGTGTGGTCAAAGTACTCACCAATACACACATCAACCTTCCCTTTAGCAGCCGCCTCATGCAGGGGCGTGTACCCCCAGTTGTCCCTCGCCGCCGGTGCAGCCCCGGCGCCCAGCAGCGCTCGCACCACGTCTGCGTGCCCGAACGAGCAGGCATTGTGCAGTGGCTGAAGCCCACCATCGTCTCGGGCTTGTAATGCTGCGCCGGCGCCTATGAGAAGCTCTACCACTTCCCTGCGACCGTACCCTGAAATATTATGCGCAGTCAAAAAGTCATTTCCTTACTATATTTGTTGTCATTGTTTTTTTTTATAACAAATTATAAATGAATTACGGATGTAAAATGGGCAGGTCATCTAATGAGGAACAGCAATGAAGAGTTGTTTACAGACGCCATCATGTTGGAAGACAGAATAGGTAGCGTCTGCACTAAACTTTCCTTCATTCGTTCAACACTGCTTGTGGTTACTGGCACAAAAGTAATTTGTTTTCTAATGTTATTTTTCCTGATAGTCTCAAACGTTATTATAAATATAAATAATAAATAAGCCATTTATTCATTTCTGGGTGATTATACAGTGAGTTGATTGAATTTTGTTTCTTCTCAGAAATGAACCCCTCCTTGGGTGTAGGCCTCCTCCAACACATTCCACCGTTTTAGACCACCACCTTCCAACACCATACACTGTCAAACGTTATTAATTGACCTAAATGATCTGACTCTAAATTACTGATTACTTTTTTGTTAACAGGAAAAATATCAGTGAAAATGTTATCAATACAAGTCGCACTAGTTGCACTGATACGAGTAGGCTCCATAAAAATGTGGTTGAGTTTAGAAGACTTAAATAGATTCAACAATCTTGTACTTGTTGTTGAATTTTCTAAAAGGTTTACATTAAAGTCACCGCATATAAGTAACTTCTTACCGCAAACTGATATTTTATGAAGCACAGATTGCATTACACTTTCAAATTGCTCAAAATTACTTAAAGGCGGCCTGTACACACACACAACAATAAATTTATCTAATTCAATAGCACTCAATTCTATAGTCCGTTAAACAGACAGAGAAACAATGTCCTTACGTTCCATAAATTTTAATTGTTTATCGCGTATATGCGATATCAACCCCTTGGACTATGGTCTATGGAATATTTTAGAGGAGAAAGCCTGCTCTAAACCTCATCATAATGTCGAGTCTCTCAAGTTCGATTTAGTGCGGGCAGCGGCTTCAATCCCCATCGATACTGTCCGTGCCGTCATAGACGAGTGGCCGGACCGTTTGAAGAAGTGTTTGAAACTAAAAGGTGGACATTTTGAATAAACAATTTATTTTTTAGAATTTGTATTTTATAAGGAATAAAAATATCTTTGATTTATTTTTATACTTTCTTTCATTTTTAAAATACATGTAGTTTTATAGGGGACAGAATATATGGCAAGACTATGTACATGTGTTGTTTGCATT
Source organism: Thaumatotibia leucotreta (assembly GCA_025490895.1). Lineage (NCBI taxonomy): Eukaryota > Metazoa > Arthropoda > Insecta > Lepidoptera > Tortricidae > Thaumatotibia > Thaumatotibia leucotreta. The sequence continues at coordinate 97,037 of JALPQI010002908.1, read as the reverse complement.
CTCAGTTCAGGTAAACCGTTTAGGCCCCAATATCTTCTCAGAAAATTAGCTTTGGATACAGGAATGTAATTGACGACAAGAACATATAAGGTGCAATCTGTGGTTGTTTTGTAGATAGCACTTTGTGCATTGTTTGTAAGGTTGAATCTGCTATGAAAAAAAAAATGCAGATTGCACCTTATACATTGTTGTCGTCAAGTATGTTTTGGAAAGTTAGTGCAAAGTATATTAAGCCTAGAAACAAGAATGAACGCAATTATGTTAATTTTATAATGGACAAGGTATACAAGTGGTGTACAATACAAGCATGTCATTTAACTCTTTTGTTGACACTATGTCGACAGGCTTGTATGGTTAATGCAACTTAATTCTTTCACTGTCAGCGAAAGCGTTAACCTCCTGCTGCCCAGACAGTAATATTTGCCAATGATTTGGATTGACATTGTAGGAAATAGAGTAAAATTTCTTTTGTTTCAGGAGACCTTTTTATAGGTCTCTGGGCGGCAAGAGGTTAATAGGACTTTGTGCAGTGAGAGGATAGTATTTATTTTTTAAGTAGTCCCTTAAATAAAAAAAATGTGTCTAAAGGTTTTTAATCCATATTGCATCAAAACAAATAGATATACCATAAACAGACCCATTTATCTATTATTCTTTAAGGTACTTACAACAACACATAATTCAATGCATGACCACAAAAACACGTATACATAAACAAAACAACTGTCATACAACCAACACATACTAACATTCACTGACCATTTTCCAGCTCAAAATTGTGTCAGATATTTCATAACAGCAAGCAGTTACCCTCAAATTATATCCCAACAATAGTTTCGGACCGCATAAAGCACTAAATTCAGTGCAATCATGACCGTAACTAATTATGCAATGCCCAAATTTAACGACTTCCTTACACCTCTCCTTTCACTTGTGTGTCTGCGTGATAATTATGACAATAACACAAACAAACGCCATTTAATTTATGTGAATACCTGCAGCGAAGTGTAGCGGAGTGGATTTTCTACCAGCTGTGTCCCTGGCATTCACCGTTTGTGGAGTAATTAACTTTTTTACACGCGCAGCATCACCAGTTTTGCAAGCTTCGAACAACTCGCGAAGTGGATCCGTGGGCGCGGGTAGAGTGTCCAGTGTCGAACCGAGTATTGAACGACGGCTCGACATTTTGATTACACGTTTAACATTTAGTTATGCATTCACAGTCGTTTTACACTGCCATTTTCGCTAATTTATTGAATAAAAACACGTATCTCAGCTACAGCTGCCAAATTCTTTGCTTATTTTTTTTTGACAACTATTATTTCAATGTTGCTATGTTTTAAAACTCAATTACCCTATTACGAAATTAAGGCCAAAAGACACTAATTTAATTTAAACTTAGTGGGATTAAGCCGATTTTTAAAAAATTTCTTTGCGTAGTCAATCATTTGTATCTAAGTGTTGTAAAATTGCCACCTATTTATACTCACATGTTTTAGCAACACAACACACTGAGAGATGGAACTTTGTAAGGATGAGGAAAATGTGAAGCTTTAATTTCTGAAGTGTTTGCACTCAGATCTATGAATAAAGTTTATACATTTTTGTAGTGTCAATGAATTAACATATTATTAGCTTGTACTTAGAGCCGACGGAAGGTTTTCCCCTTTTATATATATTTTTAGCATTGGTATTACACATCATAAACTAGAATACATACTTCTTTAAATACTGATAATTGGCGTTAAGCAATCTGCCACAGTCTTAATAATAAGCTAGTGACAATCGTGATATTAAGTAGATACATATGAAAAATGAGACATGTGTTTTCAAACAAAATATATTATATAGTAAAAACTGCTGAAATATTGATTATTGCTTAAAATTTAAGTTATACCCACTATGAGTAAAAATATCCTTAATACGAAACGAAACGCATATCATCTATCTTGTCTATGACAACTTAGTTGACGAAATCAAAATGGCGTCTTTCACGGGATAACGCATATCCGCCGCACACTGGACATAGTTTTAATTATCGTGGGTGTGACTAATATCAGTGAAAAGGATAACAAGTGAACAATAATTTTGTGTCCAACTATTTAAGTGCCTGTAATATTCTCATTCAAGCTTCATATCGTCGTTATACACGACTATTTGCAAAGGTATGTCTCCTTTCACCTATCATATTTAGTAATTTGCTATTTAATTATCATTATTTGTGCAGAGAAAACATATAGATAACGTTAATTATATCATTGCCTGTTAACAGGTATTAATTTAGTGCGTGCCGGAAACGGCGTTCTTTAGTTCAGTAGGTGAATCGGTAGAACTGGTTTTTTGTCGTTCTCGAGGACGCAAGATTCGCTAGGCGAGGCCGGGCCCGGGTCGTCATTTTACATGAATGGTTCATTCTGGTCGCGGCCGCTCCTCCGTCGGTTTGCTTAAGCTATATTTGAGGAGCTAACATCGGTGGTAAACTCGTGGTTAATTCAATTAGTTGTGAAGCGTCTTCTGCGGATTTCTCCTTGTATAATGCAGTGTTTGTGTGCAATTTCACCTCTGGATTGCAGTGATGTGTGTGCTTTGACTACAAATTCGCTTTCTGGATGATTACCTTCACATTCTCTAAGGTAATTTCGTGTTTACATATAGTAAACACCATTTCTAACAGATCCTTTACAGTTTTGAATATATTTAATGACTGTCTCTAAAATTATTGAAAATTAGAACAATATTTATCAGTCATATCTATTCTTATTTGTCTGGGACTATACTGTATTATGCTATTTCAAAAGTTAAGAAATAAATAATTAAAATACTAGGAAGACTAATTTATGTTAGTTTATTATTATTAAAAAACTCCATAACATATCAAATCAATAATGAAAAATGACGAATTTAATTAAAAATAGTGGTAATGTCAATTACTAATAAAGATTATCCTCATACATCAAAGTGAGACGTATTTTACAATAGTTTCTAGCAATTTTATTAATTAAACTGTGCCCATTAAACTAATTATGTTAAATTAACCAATGGCCTGAATGGCACTAATAATACCCACTGCCAACTGGTCTTTACTCATCATTATTCCATGTCTCTCATATTTAAAAAAATCTGGTAGGAAGCTATTAACATTTCCTCTCTGTTGGTGGTACTGGAATAAAAAAATTAGAATTATTATAGCTAACTATCATGATTTTTTCTTTTCAATGAATCTGTAACCTTTACGAATTAATCAATTCTTTATGAATTTATCCCATTATCATGTTTCAAATTCAAGCAACTATATTGAGAAACAAATATTTTCATAAATGTTTGTGAAAAAAACTTATAGAAATGCCTTTACTGGGATTCCATAACAGTACCTCCAGCTTCATAGGCTGTGTCACTATCAACTAAGTTATAGTGGCTTGTTACCATACCAAACATCAGTAGAATAAAAAAAAAAGTTAATTAATATGGCTCAGTAAGTCAGTAAAACTGTGTGATTATGGAATAATGCAAGTTTTTAGATTTGTTAACATTTTTTTAAATTCTACTGACATTGGTATACAGGTATTTGTTACTTACTAGCTGGTGCCTGTGACTTTGTTTGCTCACCCACATGTGATTAAAGCTTGGGTGTCCAACTATATCCATACTAAATTGAAATAAAATTGGCAGCTACTTTCACATTTATATGTATTATTGGTGAGGTGCAACTCACCAATTGTGCGCCCTGTAACAAAACCTTTAAAAGCAAATTCGGTTTTGCAAGCCACATCCGTTCTCATGATGGTCATGAAGCCAGGTTTCGCCATTGATGGATATCTATGAATGAAATGAAATGAAACGGTTACAATGTTCTAAGTTCTGAACAAACTTTCAGCACTTGTTGTCTTTGATTTCATAAATTTACAACATTGTGGTTGACTATGATTAACTCCTTGCTGTCCAAACATTTTATATTACCTATTTTATGTTATTGTTACTTATTAGTGTCATCCTAATATAAAGTTATGTCACTATTATTTTTATTTATTAGGTCATTTCTAATAATAATTATTTCAACACATAATTATTATAGAAACATACTCATATGTATACAATTGTCTCCTATATTTACTATTGCCAAATTGTTGAGGTTGGCAGCCAAATATGATATTTTCTATTGTGGTATCTATGTTTACCAGTGGAGTGCCATACTTGGTAACTTTCCAAACAACATGAAATTTGCCACCCAAAAACCATTTGCCATCAAATGCATATTGTTGGTTGTCAAACAAAACTCACTAATTTAACAAATACCTACGTTCAATTATTGCTCATACATATATCTCTATTTTGATTCAAGCTCACCAAACAATCTTTTCCTAAGGGCTTGTCCATTAATCACGTCATATGATTTTGGCCTGTTTTGGACCCCCCCATACCCCTTGGTGATATTTGGTGATATTTTCAGGAGATTTTTTTTTGCACTTGTATCAAAATGTGTGTAATCAAAATTCGTTCAAATAACATACAATTATTCAAAATGAGTAATAAGTAATTAGTGAAAATAAAATTATCAAGTTCTAGAAAAACTGATAATCAATGTGGGGAAGGGCGGCACCATCATCGAAGCCAAGCCATCTGGCAGCGGACTTGAAGCTAGTGCCTATTTTGATTCAATGCGGACACAGGAAGTTTAGGGGTTAATCAACTTTTTGTCTGTTTTTGCCATGGTTATAGTCACCTGAGTCACGCAGGTTTTATGCAAACATGTGTGTATTACATGTATGTAGGTGGCCCATTGAGGAAAGGACTTATTAATACCAGAAAAATGCATATTTGCATAGTTTAAGTAGCATAATTTTGCATAAAACCAGTGTAACCCAGGTGACTGTAACCATGGCAATAACATATAAAAAAAAATTGATAGTTTTTAAAATAGTGCTGTGTGACCCTGTGGCTGTATGGAGTGTTGTGTGTGAGCATATCTTCATAAATTTTTCTTGATGTATATTCTATGAAAAGTACTCTGGTAGCGTACATACTAATTGAAACTATAAACTGTTAAGAGGAATTGTAGGAATATCACAGTTAGGAGTCTAGGAGTATAAATATGCAATTTTAGTCCTTATTACAATGGCTTAAGGAGAACATGTGTGTCACCAATAGACATACCGTTGCGGCCAGCATGCTCACAAATATCTAAGACATCTATTGTTATAGTGTTAGAGTGCATTTCTGTATGTTTTTTGTTGCCATTCTAACTATACTTATTGGTCTTAATGGTGATAAGCTGAAGGCCATTTGGGGATTATGATTACATTTGTTTACTATTTCACACCTACACCCAAAAATGACGGAATGGTACATGTATGATTAGCATATTTTTATAAATATGCATTTTTAATTCATGCAAATACATGCAATAGCTCAATGTAAGTGTTATAGGTCGGTGTTGTTTTTAGGTACATATAATCAAATAAAAAAAAAAATAACGATTTTGTACCATTATGTACGAGAATACGAAATATCATTTGATATTCACAAGTATTTGATATCACACTTTAGCGTGAAGGAAAACATCGTGAGCGAACCTGTATACATTGCGAAGAAATTCAAGGGTTATCTTATAACTAACGTGAGACTCAAACATATTTAAATAACGCTATGTAAAGTTTTCTGAAGGTATCAATATTATATTTTTCCCTGATAGCTGTCGTCTTAAGGTTCAAGAAAATGCGGCTCTTTTATTTTTATTTCCTATAAATTGTTAATATTTTTTTTTTGTGAGTGAGGTGACGTTTGTGCAGTTTTATGGATGAATAGAGCATAATGCGTTTGTTTGTCCTCAATCAGTACAATGAAATAGAAAAAAAAAGATGTCAACGTCAATCTGTCACTCTTGTCATTTTATTTTTTGTTTTCTATTTAATTCAAATAAAAGAGCCTCATTTACTTGAAGAACCTTAAGACAACGGCTAACAGGGAAAAAAAAAATATTCATACCTTCAGAAAACTTTACAACTTTACATAGCCAATTGCTGGTCACGCATTGAGAGTGGTGTGCCATCTAATTAATATGACATTTACATAAGCTACTCTACTGCACACGTTTTCGGAGTGGCTTGGTCTTTAATCCTAGGTCTCCTAGGAATCTTGGGTCACGCATGTTCCCATGTAATGTGATAATCAAGAGTGTGGGCGTCGTCCCGCGCTGTTTGCTTTGGATAGGTGATACGTCGCAGCTTACAGCAGCGTATTCGCTACTACTTATAATTTCCTGCTATTGTTAATTAAGAGGGCAGATTGAAAATTCGCGGCCTGTCCGTTAAAATAGTACAGTCAAGGGCATGAATATACAATTATACAGGGTTACTTTTTCACCGGTGCAATAAATTTTTCCATATCAGTGGTATCGATAATAGATCACATTTATCTAATAAAATTAACACATTTTTTAAAATTTTATTAATTTATCCTTCATGCAAAACGTTACATAATGGGCGCACTAATTACAAGGCGTCAACGGTGCGGTATAACGAAGGCGACAGGAAGGGGTGGTCCAACCCGCCATACCGCTCGCGATGACATTTTAAACAAACAGCTGACACTTCACACATAGTAAAAAAGTGTATACATGTTTATGCCCTTGACTGTACATTATATTTCAAGTGCAAAAAAAATGAAGTTCGAAACGAGTGGCGACTTTTAAGTTTTAATAGACTTTGAGAGATGACATCTCGAAAAAGGTTCATTTACAAAAAAATGTGTTCTAGAAACCTTTATATGGTTTTAAAACACTTGTCCATGCCCACACGCTCATGTACGTCGATAAAAATATTCATTATGTTTAATATGTTTTGTATATGTGTGGGGATGGGGATCCCAAATTCTTATTCTTTAATATTATTTAATTTTAGTATCATAGTCACGCTGGTTTTATGCATAAATATGTTGACTATGCAAACATGCATTTTTCTTGTGTTAATAATCCCTTTCCTTGATGAACCATCTTCAAACATGGACTATATGCATGTTTACATAAATTAAGTAGCATAATTTTACATAAAACCAGCGTGACTCAGGCGACCGTAACCATGGAAATAACAAACAGAAAAAAATTGATTCACCCAAGTACAAATCCATACCTTTACCTACCCTTATCAAATTTCATTAAAATTGTACTTGTAGTTTCCAAATAGGGTTCCGTTTTTGCCATTTCGGCCTAAAAAGAGTCCCAACCCAAACAAACCTGAGCCGTAAAAACATCCGCAGAACTTTAATTCGGGCAACTCTGATTTCGCTGAAAAATGCCTACTGTATTTCTTGTCTATACGGTTCAGCTCCAAGTTACTCCTCTGAGTTAAGCTGTGAACAGACATCGCATCTCACGTGACACGATAACCGTTATCTCGAGAGTCTTATCAGTTATCACTGTTATCGGTGATAGCCGCTGCAGTTTCCCAGCGTGACGCCCTATTTACACTTTCTCGATGTAAAACGAGTATTTTTTGTTATTCTGGTTTAATGATACTTTTAAGGAAACTGTTATATATTTTATTCAATTATGTCAATAAATAAAAAAAAAATAAAAAAATTGCCGTTTCTTGGCAATTCGGCATGACAGGGTGCTTAGACGAGCCAATCGCTAACGCATAACGCTTTCGGTGACAGTACGTCGACAGGCGGGGTGCTTGTATGGTTAACGCAGCATAACTCTTTCACTGTCAGCGAAAGTGTTAATCGTCAATCGTAAATGAAAGGCAGCTAACTGTCGTCCCACTAATATGAAAGAGTGAAAAAGAGGGAAAACTACGATACGCTAACTAAGCGTTAGCGATTGGCAACTTGGCTAAGCATCCTGGACAATCAATATAGCCGTACCTTGACTTTGCAAGTATCGGTAACGTTAGGTTTTACTCGATGTAAAGCAGGCCATCGCGCTTGCTCCAATATATCCTCGCAACTGTGGAGATGACCCGAAAGGTCGTCTGTCACCAGTGTAAATGGAAATTAGACTTTTATTTTCAGGGTTTAATATACGGTCCATTCATCCTTAGTTGTCTTATCTAGTAACGAACTTCGAAATCCGCAAATTTCGAGGATTTTTCTCTGTCACTCTAATGACGCGTCCGTTGGTGTGACAGAGACAAATCCTCGAAATTTGCGGATTTAGGAGTTCTCCGTTGTGGGCCTTACATCTGAATTGGACTATTTTTTACAGTATTTAAACCTAATCAGACCTTTTTGGTACGGAACCCTAAACATGAAAATACTTCGGCAATAAATAAATTCAAGAAAGATTACTTATCGAGTAGGTATATCAGAGTATAACATCGAAGAGTGACCCTAAAATTGATTAATCAAATAAGTGATACCCTGTGAAAACTCAGTTGACCCGTTTATCAAGAGTTTTATGACATAAACTATAAATAAACCGTGGTAATCAAATTATGGTCGACGGAAGCCATTATCAATTATCACTGCCGTTGCTGACATTAATTTAAGTTCTGTACTACTGTAGATACATTTTTATTTTAAGTTGCATGTAATATGTATAGCTTTGAGCCGGCCACGTCTACCGCACGGGAGGGCCATTTTTTTCAAAGGTCTCCCACTTTTTTTGCAAAGTATTTTTGAACGCATTGTGAAAACACAGTGGCCGAGGGGTGCAGGCATCAGCCGCGAAAGCTGAGCACGTGGGTTCGATCCCCACCTCGGACGTTGGTGATCTTGGTCGTTTTTTCTTTGGTATATGACATCCAGTATTTATAATTTATTATATGATATGTACTTAGAATCGTGAGCTCTTTCGATACTAATAGGAGAAAAAAAATGTCGCAAAATGGACATAACTTTTTCGAACTTTCCATTCCGTGTGAATGTATGGGAAAATAGTAACGCAATAACAGTGTTAGTGACAATGATTATTTCTTTCAAAACCCGACAATACGGATAAAGCGAAAGTTTCATAAGTTCCCGAAAATTTCATCGCTAGATGGGCAGCAGCACTGTCATAGTGGACAACGTGGCCATTATGGGTATTTATCTCTCAGTGCGACCATACGCATAGTTATAGGAGAGGCCTACTGATAATTTTATATATGTATAACTTGCAAAATACTAATTGGTTTGAAGATAATGAGTTTAAATGGGTTACGTTTGCAAAATTAGAATTACTACAGCAAAGATAAAATTCCTGACAGATAATCTTATCGCCGACGCAAATTCCGCAAGGAATGTTAGGTGTCACAAAGCATATAATAATATTATGTTAATATCCGTTATGTATGTGTAGCCTCAGGCACTGGTGTCACAGCGAACTACTAAGCTATGAAAGATGGGCTATAAACACGAACAAAAGATACGCACCCCCGTGTAAAAAAAAGAGACACGGCGATACTCGCCCAGCGGTTATAGCTGATAGCTGGGCGAGTATCGCCGTCTCTTTTAGTTATATGGGAGTGCGTATCTTTTGTTCGTGTTTATAGCCGATAGTTCATAGCTTAGCAGCTCGCGATGAGACCAGTGCCTTACACAGATATATTTTCGACAGCACGGAATTACATAACATCTACAATTTTGAAATGAAATCTCATATTATCTCTTTAGTTTCATGTGAAAATTTGTTTATGTAATAACGAAAATTTTACATTATGTTATGATACAAGTGCGAAAAAAAAAAAAACTCAAAACGTGTGGGCATAAATTAAAACACGACCGAAGGGTGTGTTTTTAATCGACACGAGTTAAGACTTTCCTTTCGCATTTTTTATTATTACAGATGGTCCTCCGAAGTTTCACCCTGACAAATAAATGGCCCACTTATTTTTATATCCACAATAAATAATATCACTTGTATGTTTGGAAACCCTTATTGTCGCTACGATTTAGAAACATGTTATGTATGTATTAAGCTGTACCTATAAGGGGATAACAAAAACGCCTGGATTTTTCTAGATGTTTTATCCATCCGGAAATACCGCGGGCGACATCTCATTCCATAGATTATCTTTTATCGACTCCCATTTTACATAGCTTAACTTACAATATATGTCGGCCGCGTGCTAACGGCCGTAAGAAACCATTTGTCACCACCCCAACTCATCCCGTGGGTGTCGCAGGCTCGGATAATGGATTTCGTTCAGGGGAGCATTTTTCTGGGGTAACCGCAAAAAAGACATCAACGAGCGGCCACCTCTGGATCTGTCCTTCGTTTCGGCGGAATTTATTTAATTATTTAGATTTGTTTACTTATTTTTATTGACTCGTAGAAAAAATATTGTACACAATAGTGTTATACTCAAGCTTTTCTATATCGTACTTAAACACGGTACTCGAATGGAAAGCTCTCTTTTATAACACGATTGTGTAAAATACTATTTTCCATTACATATCTTTCCAGACAACGCGTGACTATTTAAAACCCTCTTTTCACCCACGTCACGTACTGCGGCGCCACTTTACCGTGTCGTCATCTAAATTTGCGGACCTGTAGGTGTTTGTAGGTCATAAAATCTGCTTGTTTATGTTTATATTGTTTATGCTACGTGATGCTTTTGTTCGTCTATTTTAAAATGATGTAATCGGAATTTGATCGGTCTATGATGCGCGAGAGATTTTTGTTTTTGTCTAATATTGGATGCAAATAGGGAGTGTGTTGTCATTTATTATTGTGTATTAGTAAAGCACTATGTATTTTTTTACTATTATTGGAATTGTTATGTATAAGTATAAGTTTAATGCTACCGCAAGTTCGTAAAAGACATATATGCAAGTTGTGGTTACCTATAATTGGATAAGCATCAGCCACGAATTAATGAAATGTATTTATAGTATGTAAGATGTGTTATCTGTTGGTAATCCTTAATAAAAAAAAAACCATTTTTAGGGTTCCGAAGCTAAAATGGCAAAAACGGAACCCTTATAGTTTCGCCATGTCCGTCTGTCCGTCCGTCCGTCCGACCGTCCGTCCGTCCGTCCGTGGTGAAGTGGGGATATTTTTTTTATTTGCTGTAATCCAAGTGTGGGGTACCTATTATTGAATAGGTCTCTTAAAAATAATTTTAAAGGCAGCAAAAGTTACATTTTAGTGTGGCTGAACGCCATAATCCCGTGCAATCACGTCTAATAATATGTATACATTTTGGAACGTATGTCAAAGGCAAAAGGATCAAAATCGTATACATATTATTAGAGCCGACCGTACCACACAAAAAGTTACAAGCAGTCCGAGAAAAGTCTCTGAAATTTATTTCGAAACGTCGTATCTTACTATGAAATCCGTGTTAAGATACGACCTACCTACGCAACCTTACACTCAGCATGGCCCGACATGCTCTTGGCCGGTTATTGACAGCTTATATGTATGTCCTATGTTGTTCCAATGTTTAATCGTTTGTCTTCCTTGCCGTCTGAACTGAATATACAAACGATACTCCTTCTGGAGTATGTGTGGCTGCACCCGCGTTTCCACTACTGTAGCTGTGGCCGGGTCGCATCCCACAAGGGTGGGACGGTCGTTGCACCGTCATTTGGGGACGGTGTTGAGAGGCTGTTGAAGGAAGATTTGCCATGGGCATGGCGAGACGTTCTAACAATTATGCGAATGCGAAACGCGTAGCAAGATAAACGGGACACGAGTGACCATCATAAGGCACTGGTCTCACCGCGAGCTACTAAACTATGAACTATTAACACGAATAAACGATACGCACTCCCGTGTTAAAAAAAGAGTCGCGGCGATACTTGCCCGGCGGTGATAGCTGATAGCCGATAGTTCATAGCTTAGTAGCTCGCGGTAAGACCAGTGCCTTGACCATGACCACCTGTAAAGTAATATTCAGTGACACGTCAATCCCTTAGTCGACTCTTACTACACGTACAGGAAGAGTTGGGGTGGTGACAAATGTATTCTTACCGCCGTCACCACGCGGCACAGGTTTAACCTTTTCAACGCCTTCCCTCTCGCATCAAATTGTGACATACACGTCATACGAAAACAAACCTTATTTGCAGCAAGACAGTTACTTTGACAGCATACTTGATGACCACTTTAGTGGCCTCCAGGGCCACAAAGTTGAATTCCTAAAATGTTGGATTTGCAAAAAGTTGAATTTGCAGTATGTTGAATGTTAAAATGTTGAATTCCCATAAAGTTGAATTCTCTATACGTCCAAATTGCATGAAGTTGAATTTGCAGTTTGTTGAATCTTAAAATGTTGAATTCGCAGAAAGTTGATTTTGCGGTATGTTGAATCCCAAAAAGTTGAATTTGCATAAATAAGAATTACAGAATTACGGAACGGCAGCAAGGGTCCCGGGCGATACATTAATAGCTGATAGATCCACTGACGTACACATAGGAAATAAAACCGATATTCGTAAAAAAAGTGACTTTGTATGATGTACCATACAAGATTTAAAAAAATCAAGTTTCGATTTTTTTTTCACTTCCATAGGAATCAGGGTAGGTCATTCCTCAAAAAATTTTAACTTATTTTTTAGTATAGGTACATGTGTTACCATGACCCAGGCTTTTACGAAAATGGGTAATAATACGCATTACTGGCAATCGTTTTCAAGTATTAAGAGTTGACAAATATTTAAATTAACTGTACAATTATTTTTATTTCGTTCGAACGATCAATGTAACGCGTGTACTGCTTAGTTGTCAAACGTTGCGAGTAGCTGCGATATCTCATTGTCAAGTGCCAATTAACGATTTATTTTGAAGTACATTGCTTCTCAATTAAGTTTTCTTAGAAAGATAATTACTTTTAAAATTAGGATTTTTAAACAAATAATGCACATGGTTTGGCTAAGAATCTGCATCTCAATCCTCGGTTCAAATAAAAGCCTGCATCATGTTAACACACTGTATATCTCAATACAAAAATAATCAATACATACGAAAAGACACTTTTTAGTACAGATGGTGTACTTTTTAGGCTCTAGTGCGAGAAGTGGGTCATTTTACGTCAGGTCCAAAACTTCGGAGGGCCATCTGTACTAAAAAAAATCGTACGAGACACGTGCAAAAACGAAATTCGTGTTTTTCGTACTTGTGTCGTAATGTACTATTTTACATAGAGGCCTGATGTTTCGGAATCGATTTATTTTATATTAATTAAATAAATAATAATTGTAACTAATTTTATCGTTCGCTTTCCGTGTCAAAAGGCAGAGTACTCGCGTTTCGAGTTATTTAAAGTACATAAATTGTAAACTTTACTTACATTTATTACTGTATTTTATTTTCATATATCCTTCTCTTTTAAAACTAGACTATAAGATAATAATATTACATTTATCTTTAAAGTTATTCGGCTTTAAAGTTTATCCACGGCATCGGCAGTTTTTGTCGTTCTCCTGTCGATGTCGTGCAACTCGAAACTTAATAAATGTAATAGCAACCAGAGATTTGTATTGTAATGCCTCCACTACACGTCTGCGGATGGGTCCGCGGACGTCGGCATATGCATCCGCAGACGAATCTTCACCAACCGTCCACACGTCTGTTGATCGTTCAGTCTGAGTACAATATCGTCAGACGCTACACGCGAGAAAGATGGACGTTAAAACTATAGCAGCCGCACCACGACTTAAAAAATACCCTATTTTATTGAGCCCGATTACGTGCGCCAGTTACGTAATGCGCCGTGGGCATCTTATTAAAATACGTAATTAGTGAGTAACTGTAATTTTTTTTTATTGTCTTGGTGGTATAAACCAGGGGACTTGCATGCATGCATTCGCATTGGTAGACGGCGGCCGACTGACGGCGCGTCGGATGTGTGGTGCGGGACGATGCCGGACGTACTCGCCCTTGAGCCCTTTGATTCGGGCCACAAAAACCGACAACAAGCGGATCTGTGGCGGACGCGTCTGCGGACGTCAAATACCTACCGCAGATGACCAAATCACCCCCTCTACACGTCCGCGGATGCATCTGGCGATGACGTCCGCGGACCCATCCGCAGCCGTGTACCTAGTGGAGGCATCAGGACCACAAAATTGAATTCCTATAATGTTGAAATCTCGGAATGTTGACTTTCCCAATATGTTGAAAGTCAACATTTTGAGAATTCAACGTTCTAATATTTCAACGTTATAAGAATTCAACATTTTGCGAAACTGAAAAAAACCAACATTCTGGGAAAGTCAACATTTTGGGATTTCAACATTTTAGGAATTCAACTTGGTGGTCCTGGAGGTTTAGTCCTCCAGGGTAGAGGTGTGCGCCACGCCGGCGCGGCGGCGCCGCGCCGCGGGACCCACGCCGCCGCCGCCGCCGACGTTTTCAAAATCCACGCCGCGACAAAAATTTTGCGGAAAAAATCATTTAAATTACGCGCCACGCTGATTATATTGGCATTAAACAACAATATGCTTGCGAATATCGACAAGCGGTTCCCTCTGATCGAAATGCCACTTCTGGATTACAGATTTTCAGGCCTAAAGGAGATTGATACGTACCTACGAAAAAAGCACACTACTCGAGTAGAATTGTTCCCAATTTTACAGATTTCTTTTACAGAATTCCATTATATTGTATTCTTCACATCGTCGATCCCAGTGTCTGAAGATAAAACACTTCAATACGTGTGTTCCACCCGTCGTGACGTACGGAGCCGAAACGTGGACACTGACGGTACGGCTGGTCCACAAGTTCAAGGTCGCTCAGCGAGCTATGGAAAGGGCTATGCTCGGCGTCTCTTTGCGGGCCGAATCAGGTCGGGTTGAATCAGAAATGAGGTTATCCTGTAGAGAACCAAAGTGATCGACATAGCCCACCGTGTTAGCAAGTTGAAGTGGCAGTGGGCTGGCCGTATTAGCCGTAAACCCGACAACTATTGGGGTAAACGAGTTCTTGAGTGGAGACCGCGTCTCGGCAAGCGTAGTGCAAGACGCCCTCAGGCAAGGTGGAGGGACGATTTGCGTAGGATGGCCGGCAAGAGCTGGATGCGAGCAGCCAATGAACGAAAACGGTGGCGTGAAATTGGGGAGACCTATATCCAGCAGTGGACTGCAATAGGCTGATGATGATGGTGGATGTTTTTTCATTATCTACGTTAGGCCACCATAGGAGGCTTAATGACTGTCTATTAACTGATTCTATTAATTTAAGCGTTTGCCATGGATGATTTTGTGCTTCTTGAATACGATATTTTTAGAGGAAAACGGAGATGTAAGCTAAAAAAATTGGCATTTGAAAAAGGTCATTGGGCGTTTTTAACCCGTTTTATGATTTTTAGCGTACAGAGACCAAACTAGCGTTAAAATAAATAATTAAATCTCACTTTTCTAAATATGTAATTTCTCCGTATGTATCAACCGGGAAAAAAAGTTATTCGACTTTTTGTATCCGAAATAGTCTTTTTAATGTTTTTACTTTCAGCATTGTATAATTGCGTAAACGGTTGTGACCTACTGGTCATAGTGGGTAGCAGATGTTGGTCCTTCAATCTGGAAGATTCTGGGTTCAAACCCCAGCTCGAACCAATGAGTCTTTCGGAACTTATGTACGAAATGTCATTTGATATTCAGAACTAGCTTTTCGGCGAAGGAAAACATCGTGAGAAAACCGGTCTCTAATCTCAATACGGCTTAGTTTCTTCCTCTGGGTTGGAAGGCCAACTGGCAGTCATTTCCACAAAAAATAGTGCTATGTTAAATCTTAATATTAGGTTGCCAAGCGGACCCCAGGCTCGCTAGAACTGTGGCTGGTATTTTAAAGACAAACGGGTCTTAATCGCGTAAACTTACGTTTAATTATATCCTGACGTTTCGGGCATGACGTTACACCCGTGGTCGCAGGCAGACTGGCGAGAGAATGTATCAACACCTTCGAGCTGCGCGGGTTTTTCGAACTACCCGCACTTGATCTTGATTATTCACTTCTAGGCTAGGGTTGTCACTAGGTCTACACACAACACTCACAACATCCAAAGGCTTTAAAATGGATGTTTCACCACGCGGACGAGATTCCTTGCCTTACGATTGGTCGCAAAGGCACGTTTGGTTTGTGTACTTTCGGTAACCCGTACAATTTCGGTGGTTGCACTGTTTTAGGCTTGTACAAGCGGTTAAAGACGTCTTCTTGAAATAACACCTCATAGTCCCTGATGACAGCCCTAATCCGACGCGCAACTCTGAATATATATTATGATATATGAAATATGAGTGATAATCGTGAAAGTTTAAATCAATATACTGTGGCTGGTGCCGAAATAAACAGGGTTATGCTGACAAGCATTGTGCAAAAGTGTGGTTGATGTACTTACACTAAAACACTATAATAAGTAGTATTAGGTTTATACAATAGTTTTTATTTTTTTCCTCAATTCTCCCATGCCTTGCAAGAATGCGACTCATACCACTCAGTAGCACTTACATTTACCAACATACCTAGCCCTATTTCGTCTGTGGACGCAGTGGGTCATATGCCCGAACAAAATGCCCAATGACCTTTGCTGTCGCTTTGCACGGCTTAGAAATAGATAACTGCAGCTTCGCTAGATAATACCTAAGTAAAATTGGCGAAAACAAGGTTTTTTGTCCCCTGTTTCCTCCTCCAAAAATAGACCAATTTGTAACAAAAATTTTTTCATAAGCATTCTAAGAAAGATACTTCTCATGTCGGTATGTTTCCTCTTTTTGGACAATATACGAAATATTTTTTATCAGTACATTAAAACGCATTCAAAATTTGGCAATTTTTGCAGTTTTTGTAGGCTTGTATACTTCGTTTTATTTAAGATTAGAATTATCTGTCAAACGGGTGAACAAAGAAGCAGTGGTCGTAAACCTTCCTTCTTCGATTTCGGCCGATACCACTGAATTTCTTGGAACTTATGTATATACATATCATTTGATATTTACCGATAGCTGAACGCATAGTTTTCACATTTATTATTAATTTGTTGGCAAAACTGTATTTAAAAAAAGTTATAAGTGTTTTATGAGCAAGATGGCGGCAATTTAGAAAAAATATATATATTGAAAATTTCGTTTAGTGTTTGGCGGTTTTTAACAAAGTATTTTTTTTTTATTTGTAACTAATAACGTACCGATTTTACATTTACTGAATTTAATGAAGTTTACAGTCTAAAATTTAACAATCTTTGCATATTTAATCTGGCTTACATTATGCGCTCCCAATACTTTTAAAAGTCATGCATTTAAGGATTAAAACTATCGGTATAAAAGCGGACACGGTGTCATAAAGACTGAGCAGATAACAATACTAAGACAACCCTACGCATCGGCAACGTCGTTTAGTATTTGTCGCCATTATAGGCGGTCTGGGACGCTCTAATGTAGTTTGAATTTCGTAACAAATTAGAAAATAAAACTCAGATGACATACATAGTTTTATTCACTGTCAGTGGAAGAGTCCGAGGACTCGGAACCACCAACGTTTATAATAATTTTTTCCACTGTGTTATCTATTACATTATCTAATTTCATTTAAAAAAATATATTCTTTTAAAATGTTGTATACCGTAGCCAACAATATGCCAGTAGTCTCAGCAGTCTTTTTCACACGTTCCGATTTAGTGGGATATTCCTTTTTATGGCACATTTCTTAATTTGTAAATATTCACCACCATCCGCTTTTCACTGGTAGTCACAGGATTTTGCTTTCATCCATTTTAAATGTGCACCAACAAACAAAATATCTAAATAGATCAACAATTAATAACGAAATTGAACAAAAACGATAACAACAATCTTTAAGTAAGCTAACAGCAATATAGAATAGAATAGAATAGAATATAATTCATTTATTTGGTGTAAAAAGGTAAACTTAAATTAAAATACATCTTAAACTAAAAACAACACCAAAATGGATGCCACTCAGCATATGCCGCTAGCTAAAGTTTTAGCCATGGCGCTGGTTTTCAGGGCAACCAGAATACATGGGTACATTAACATTAACCAAAAGTAACATAATAAAGCAGGAGAGGACATCAAAATATAAAACACAACCGACTCAACCGACAACAATATGAAGTCGAATGACAGACAGTGACATTTTAAAATTGTGTGAGAACTCTGCCTCTTTAGGTTTTTTAATGTACAACCTTTCCATGAAAAATTGCAAACGCAATTTATTAAAATTATTATCTTTTCATCTTAGAATATAAATTAACTAACATTATGTTTCTTATCTGTTCACAACACTGAGTAATGTGTATTAATATAGCATGATAATAAATTCGTGACATTTAATAACTCGTATTTAGTGTTCGATCCGCAGAATTTGCCTGTAAAAAAACCTTATATCTCGTTCTGCAAAGGTCTTTCTAATGCTAAAAAAAACGAAGTATAATAAATAATAAAATAACGTCAAACAAAGCAAAACATACCGACATGTGCGATGCAAAAATAGATTTTAAATGGAAAAAAAATATTTTTTCGTGTGCACACCGATGTATGATTAAGCAGTGTGGGCGATGATGGTACTATAAAGAGGTTGTAAAGCTGGGTATCTGTAGTATTTGAAATCTGGAGTACCTGTTGGGAATTCGTAGTATTGGGAACGTGTAGTATTGGAAATCTGTAGTGTTGGATATTTGTAGCATTCGAAATCCGTATTATTGGGACTGACAATATCTGTAGTATTACCTCTTATCTGTACTTAATATTAGGAATCTGTACAATTGGGTATTGGGAATCTGTAGATGTGTAGACAAAATGTCACGACTCGACTCATTGCGAGTTAATAAAATAATTTTCGAACACGATAATTATAACAATTGTCGCATAAAATGCAATCTTATAATTTTTCAAGTATGTGTTTTTTAAAATAATAAACTTGTCCTAAACTATATCTAGGTGTTTAATACCTTCTCATAAGGATGAGAATCGAATTATTGCCCTATACGTTCATATATAAGGATATATGAACGTATAGGGCAATAATTCGACCTTGACGCCGGCGTGGCGCCGCCGCGCCGGCAAAATTTTGCGGCGCGCCGCCGCCGGCAATTTCTGTGGCGGCGCACACCTCTACTCCAGGGCCACAAAGTTGAATTCCTAATGGCTGCTGGTGTGGTTGGCAGGACAACACACGGCCTCTTTAGTGGTTCTTGGCGTTGAAAAGGTTAAATATTTAATAATTATCATTATGTTCACGTGGTTCGACCTTCTTACTCTTACATAAATATGTATCGTTATGTATATTACTTTAGCCAGTTTAGCCAATATTTCGGAAACCTTCATATTTGCAGGTCAATGTTGATAAAAATATTCAAGAATCTCGTTTGAATATGTATGAAAGTTTAAACTAACCTCTAAAAGAAGGATAATGCATTCTTAATTTTACTATTCTTTGTACGTACGTCCGGTTTCGTCGGTTATGATTGAAATATATAATAACAACTATCAATTAGCTAAGTAAATGTCACAGTAAATCATATAAACAATAACAACCTGTAAGTACTGCCCGCTCCAGAATATATTAACGATTTTGATTCTTGTACCATGGGCATACGTTATGAAATGTATACATATTTTTGACGTGACTGTACGTGAACGTACAATACTAGAATGTAACTTATATAACCTACAATGTAGAAATAATAAAATACACGTGCAGATAGCGTATTCACTCGGAATCCACGTTTATCTGCCCATGACACAGACATGTATTTCGATAGACGCCGCAACGAATATTTGCTAAAAGAGATTAGTAAATTTCGCATGACGTTTCGTACAGGGTTGCCATACGCGCCACGCTTGGCAGGTGGCTTGGCGCGCGCAGTTTGAAATTGCTCTGCAGATGATGCTGCTGCCTATGTTCTGATATTTATTCCCTTAGCAGGCTCTTACTGCAACCACGGGATGATATGGTGGGGGACTATTCGCAAGCCGGTCACCCCACGGCCATAAGATTTGTAAGATATCTTTTACTAATTGACATTTTAACATTAGAGTGGCCTAGGTTTCCAATTGTTTTAAGGTACATTAATTAAATTAATTAGCAATTGAGTTACGGGCCCGGGGCTTGAACCCGCGACGTAAAAAGCCAAGTAGCGTTTGGTACAAATTTCTTTCTGAAAGTATCTGGTGTTTTGACTAATGAAGTAATCACTTATATCGCCTCTTTTAAGGTGCGCCCGCACCAATGCTCAAAAAACGGAGACGGTCCGTAATCGCAGTGACGCATCGTATCCGTAACATGTTTGCCGCATGCCCCCAGACCGCTGCTCAAAAACGTTGACGGCACGGAATCGCAGTCATGTGTCATACCTAAATATCAGGTGGCACGTACACATTTCGTTGGCTATTCGCGTTAATTATCCACTTAGGTACAATCAAACACTGCATCATTGCGTATTTTAACACCGTCTTTTGAGCAGCTGTCGGTGGAGCATGCGGCAAAAACGTTCCGGATACGATGCGTCACTGCAATTCCTTACCGTCTCCGTTTTTTGAGCATTGGTGCCGTCGCACCTTTAAGACTAAGGGATTGAATTACCACTGAAACAAGACAGTGAGACAAGTTAATACTCTACTGCCGATATTCATAAATGTTCCTTTACAAAGCGGCGCACGCGGCATCTATACACAAATATGTCTGCGACCGATACGATACCGTTGGTCGTCTATTTGTTTTGCAGATTAGCTTTATGCTCCAGTGGGCGACATGGGCCCGTAGGTTTAAATGTGTCTGTACCCTAAACGGGGCTACAATGTTGACAAAGCAGACCGTGGGGTTTTAGTGGGTAGACCAGGGCCTCATTGGCCCAGGGAGTCACACATATCCACCCGGGTCCGTCCCCCGCGCCCGGGTGGTATGCGTTACGCATTTACTCGCGAAAAAAAAAGATACGTAATACTGAAAAATAATAATCAGACATCGAAATTCTGGTAGCATTTTTGAGCTGTATATAGGGACTTCTCGCATATCGACTACCGATTATACATACGTATATCGGTAATTACAGAATACAATGTAAAATAATTATGATTACATGTAGAAGTTAACAATAAGCGGTCTTATCGCTCATGAAAGATCTCACATCATAAATTTAAAATCTATTTTTTATTCTGCCACTTTGTCGGCGTGATTAATATGTATACCTGTACAGTCACGTCTAATAATATGTATATATTTCGGAACGTATGTCAAAGGCATAAGGATCAATAAATACATATTATTAGAGCCGACCGTATCAAATTGGAAATTTGTAGTACTAACGGCTACTGACCTACTGCGGTTAGACAGACCGACAGACGGATATGGCGAAACTATAAGGGTTCCTAGTTTACTACGGAACCCTAACAATATGAAAATAAGAAACAATTAACTCAGTAGTTAGCACCTCCAGTGCCATGCATAGTGATGGTCGATTACCCTACTGAATATTAAATCAGACATGAACATAAATAATTAAATGCTACTGAGAACTGTCTTCGCTTTACCTTTAGGCACTGGTCTCACCGCGAGCTACTAAGCTATCATTTACACGCGAGTGCGTATCTTTTGTCCGTGTTTATAGCCAATAGTTCATAGCTTAGTAGCTCGCGGTTTGTGGGACTCTCACAAGGAACCATAAAAACAGCCATGAAAGAGCGAGTTAGATTGAAGCACCAGGAAGAGTGGAACAATCTGACGGGGCTCAGGCATTCAAAGCTCTTTATGCACGAAGTAGACTCGGGCAAACTCATAACGGGGGTGTTTACGGGTCACTTTGGGGTCAAAACTCTTTTGACCAAAATGGGTCTTTCTGACAGTATAGACTGTAGAATGTGTGGCGAAGAAGAGGAGACAATGAAACACTTGATGTGCGAATGTCATGCCCTCGCCAGACAAAGCATGAAAGACTTCGGAACCGGCTATCTGGAACCGAAGGAGGTCAAAACGCTACCGCTAGGGTCCATCCTCAAACATTGAGTTGATAGAACAATACCTGGGGTAGGCGAAACGGGGGGCAATTACACAAAAGATCCCAATGGGTCGAAGTGTATCCGTAAGGGCCCCACCAATAAGATAAGATAAGAAGATAAGCTCGCTGTGAGACCCGTGCCATATGCTTGACAGAAATAATTGATAATAATACAATGTATGACATTTTCACACATCACGCCATCTTATACCTCTTAAAGTAGGTCTATGGTTCAGGGCCGGATTCAGAGGTTGAGAGGCTTCGGGGCAACAAATGAGTGGAGGCCCCTTGGCCCCCAATTATTTTCCAAATAAAGTAGACAATTTTTTTCAGTCAAGTTATACAATGAATATTTTTTTGTGGTATATAGATTATTTTTGATTTAATATTATTAAAATAGAAGGAAAAAGGAAAAGAGGAAGACCTAGGAGGACTTATATGGACCAAGTAAAAGAAAAGTTAAATGTTTCATCATATCAACAGGTCAAAGGAAAAGCTGAATGTAGAATAAGATGGAAATTACTCCACCGACAAGAGCCTAGCTCTTAAATTGGATGATGATAGATTATTTTATTATTTAACAAACATATAAATATAATCGGAAAAGAGAATTATCTGAAATTAAATTTTAGCGTTAACGAACGGAATCTTCCTAGCTTTGATGATTTCCCCGAAATCTAGTTTCCGGAGTAGATCACTTTCAATATTAACAACTTCGCGGACACTACTCCAGACACAATAGAAGAAACAATGAGATTACGCCTATGGGCGTTTAGTGTCCGCGAAGGTGCTAAAAGAAAAAAAAATACTAGTGTTTACTAGTGGGAATTTGAACATTTTTTTTTCGAAATCTCTTTCGTGAAGGCCCCGAGGCTGTAGCCCCGGTTGTCCCCCCCTAAATCCGGCCCTGCTATGGTTTGTAGTTTTACGGAATGCGCATTCCTTTTCGCCTAGGGATCGGTCGGAATGGTCAAAAGCGAACGTTTGAAAGCGTGTCACCCGGCTCAGGTGTTTCGTACGTGAGCGTACAAGCCAGCACACAAGTTATTCGGAAAGGGAAATTTTAGTTCAGTCGGCTAGACGCTTTGTATCTAAAACGCCATAAGGCGAAAACATGGGTACATTTCTGTGTAGACTGTTCATGAGAATATTGCAATCGTATGTGTTAGTATGCTGCGGATTCATAAGGCTTGCGTCGTGGGTACAGTCAAGGGCATAAATATGTATACACTTTTTTATCTTATGCCGTTAAAATACGGTGCAAGAGTGTATACATATTTTTGCCCTTGACTGTACTAAGGGCTCGTCCATTAATCGCGTCATACGATTATGGTCTATTTTAGATAATGTCCACAAAGTATTAAAACTCAGTTCAGGGTTTGACATCTGGTTATATTTAAAAAGTGTTTAAAAAAAAGTATAGATTTTTTTACTAGCTATAATGCTGTTCAGCAGAAAGTAAAATTACACGTGATTTGTCCGTTGATCCCCCCTCCCATCATCATCATCATCATCATCAGCCTATGGATAGTCCACTGCTGGACGTAGGCCTCTCCTATTAACTATACATAATATACATAGATAGACGCATTAGGAGGTAAATGCCCATAATCGCCACGCTGGGCAAGCGGATTGGCGATCGCAGTAATGTGTCCACTATGATGACGCCGCTGCCCATCATCAATCTTTATCAAATAATGGTTAGTGACACTTCAATCCCTTAGTCGATTCTTACGACACCCGCAGGAGGAGTTGGGGTGGTGACAAATGTATTCTTACTGCCGTCACCACACGGCAAAATCCCCTCCCGTATGGTGATAATTGGTGATTTTTTTCTTGACCCCCCCTCCCCCTCTACAGTATGAAGTGATTAATGGACAAGCCCTACGCACATAATAAATAGATACATATAGTCAGCCTCCGTAGACTCTTTGGTATCGGTAGTGACCCTGCCTACGAATCTGAAGGTTCCGGGTTCGAATCCCGGCGAGGGCATTATTTGTGTATGTATTTATCACAAATATTTGTTCGTTATATAAGCTATGTAAGCTTTCCGTGGGACTAGGTCGATTTGTGTAAGATGTCCCAAGATATTTAAACAAGAACCCAGAACCTCCAGCTCCGGGTGCAGGGACATTACCAGCTAAGCTAGAAAACTTTAAAATGTATTTTTAAATATCTCTATCAGTCATTCAATTGACAAATAGAAGTTCTAGGAAAGAAAATATTACATTGTGCATCAAGGGAGGCAAGTACGGAATTAGTAACGGGAGTGTAAGAATGTCTTTTAATGACTTAGTATTCCGCTTACCGACCGTGATGCATACAATGTTTTTCAACACACTTGCCGACAAAAAAAAAGTTTTAAGACAAAATATTATTAAATGACGTACTGATATTTCTATTACTCCCTAGGGAATTTCACTTTTCTATTACTCCCGCTATGCATGTAAGCAATGGCGCGCTTAGACAGCAAGTGTGATGCTGATGAAATAGTACATTACTATAGAGGACGGGAAACGAAGAGTTACAGGCTAAGTAGATATATCTGGCCGAAGGAACTGAGGCCAGATAGGGATACGCGGCCTGTAACCCTGTTTCTCGCCGAGATTTGTACAGTGCTTTTCTCAAACTTGTCATGAAATAAAACGAACTGATTTCGCCGAACCATACTATTTAATTTGTAAATAAACCAATAGTACAGTATCGTAAAACATTAAAAAAAAAACATTCGCGCCTAATTTTTTTTAATCTGTTTCCAACTGTTGTATCCTTTTAACTGGTAGTATAGACATTAGTTCTAAGGTTTTTTTTTTCTGTGGCTGAATGTCAAGACCTAGTGTCACAATTTGACGTTTCAAAACAAAAGACAGTTTGTTTGTAGTCCTAGGTGTGAAATAAATACATGAAATCTCTCATATATCATCTTAGCACATGACACCGGATACATAGTACTTCCGGGTTTAATTTAAAGTAAGTAACAGCAACATTCCGTAGCAAGTTTGAGAAAATTCTATTAACTTATATGATATTCTATTAAACCCTTGCTTTCGCTGAGTGTACTTAGTACATGGCGGCCATTGCACGGGCTGCGTGCGACCGGCGCACACGCACGCCAATGGAAAGTTAAACGCGCAATAATTGCACACGTAACAGAATAGATGAGCTGTTATCTGCTAAACGGCGCTAACAATGTTTTAGATTATCATGAAATATGAATCTTTGAGGGTCAATAGCAAAAAAAAATACTATGCTTTAATGAAAACAAAAATTATTTTACGAAATATTTTTTTCATCACACTTGCTGTCTAAGCGCGCTAATGCTTGCGTGCGTAGCGGGAGTAACAGAAAACGGAAATTCCCTAGGGAGTAATAGAAATGTCAGTACGTCGTTCGTGTCGGCAAGTGTGATGAAAAACATTGTATGCATCACGGTCAGTAAGCGGAATACTAACTCGAGTCATAAAAACCCTTCGCCTAACGGCGTCGGGCTTCTAACACTCTCGTTAGTAATTCCGTACTTACCTCCCTTGATACACAATGTACTGTTTTTGTAAAACAACATTTGACAGTGATAAAAGGCGATAAATTGAAATTTTCTATGCGATCAACAATACTTGCACACATTTTTCAAATATGACGCCTTTTTCAACTGCCTAAGGTTGTTGGACGGAGTACACACTATAATTAGTATGACTAACTTTCGTAACACTATTGACGCGATCGTGATATCTGTTTTGATTAAGACCATATTTAAAAAAACCGGCCAAGTGCGAGTCGGACTCGCGCGCGAAGGGTTCCGTACCTTTATATTAAAAAAATACTTTTATAGTTAAATCAATCTATCTCAAAAACTATAAGAGATAATTTAATCAAACCAAAAATCGTTGATAGAGTTTATTAATATGCATAACATATATTTTTTTTAGAATTGTATACCACGTAGTTTAAATAATAGAGGGGGGGGGGACACATTTTTCAGACTTTGACAGCTGATATCTCGAAAACGGTTCGCTTAAATAAAAATGTGACACAAACCTTTATATCATTTTCAAAGAGCTTTCTATTGATACCTCACACGCTTATACCTATACATTAAAAAAAAATCTATCCCTCAGTTACATGTATAAAGAGCCCCAACCCCAATTACTTTTTTTACAATATAGTATCATAATTTTGTAGCGGTCCATACAACACATATTCTTACCAAATTTCATCACTGTAGCATTTATAGTTTCCGAGTAAATCAGCTGTAACAGGCGGACAGACGGACATGACCAATTTATAAGGGTTCCGTTTTTGCCATTTTGGCTACGGAACCCTAAAAAAATGCAATGGACACTTAAACGAATTCTGAAATCAAAACAGTTTGTGATTAATAGCACTGTATGCATGTTTCACATCATCAGCCTCACTCAGTCCACTGCTGGACGTAGACCACTCCTATTAAGTATGCGTATGGGCATTAGGAGGTAAATGCCCATATTCGTCACGCTATGCAAGCGGGCTCGCGATGGCAGTATTGTGTCCACTATGATGATGCTGCTGTCCATCATTAATCTTCAATAAATCAATGGTCAGTGACATGACAGACAGTTCAACTTCGTAGTCGACTCTAATGACACCCACGGGCAGATTAGGGGTGGTAACAAATGTATTCTTATGTATGCTGGTGGTAGGACCTCATGCAGGGTCCACGCGGATAGCTACCACCGTCTTACCCGTTAACCTGCCGCTAAATATCAGTTCTTGCACTGCTGTTTCGGTTTGGGGGTAAGATAGCCGGTGTAATTACTGGCATAGATAGAGGCAATCCATCTAAGTCCTCAGGGTAGGCAGCGCGATTTTTTGATCACTATGTCCATGGGCCTCAGTTCTTGCTTTCCATCAGGTGGGCTGAGAGCTCGGTTGTGTCCCTCGTGTCATAAAAAAAATCTTAATGCCGTCACCATGCGGCAAATGCATGTTTGCCACCGATGAAAGTAAAATCTAAATATAGTAAAGATCTATTAGGAGAAATTTTGTTCATCAATAGATAATAAAACACCTCGTTTTGTTACTGGATCATGATTATATGTGGGTCTCGGTTGGGTCGATTTCTAAATAAATATAGATGCACAAATTATTCTAATGACAATGCCGCGTTTATGGAATACCGGTTTTTGTGGTATATGGATTGATTCCGGTTGTATAGTGAGAGTGAGGTTAATAATAAATAAATATCATGGTACAGTCGACGGCAGAGATATCATTACGATTTAGGTGCCTAAAATATATTTACACGCCCTTAATGTCTAAGCAATAAAGTCCTGTAAATATATTTTTGGCATCTAAACCGAAATGATATATTTGACGTCGACTGTACATTCTTGAAACTTGCTTTAAGTAGTAAATAAATTTCTAACTATATACCAAACACACTTATTTTGGTTTACGGAGTAAATTAGGAACACTTATAGTTTCGCTATGTCCGTTTTTCTGTCTGTCCGCAGCATAGCTCCTTGGCCGTTAGTACCTACAAGAAATTGCAATTTGGTATAGGTAGACATAAATAACGTAGACAAAGTGGTAGAATAAAATATAGAAAAAAAAAATCTTTTTCAGTTATCTCCTAAAGTGCTAATGTTTTTTTTTTATTTTTCTGTAATCTACTACTGCAAAATCGGTCGTTCCAGTCTTCTCGCCATTATGCAAAGCAGAAAATTCTGTCTTAAAAAAATACGATAAGTGGTTCAATGACTATGTATATTGTGGCATGTATACATTCCCAATTTATGGTTTAATCTGGAAATCTAATCGAAAGACGGACTGTATGGCTTTACAAAATATGATATACACGGTGCTCGTGAGCATTCCGAAAGATTTTAATGCTGAATCCAGGAAATTTTACATAACATTAAATACTCTAAATGTGCTCACATTTAGAGTATTTAATGTTATGTAAAATTTCCTGGATTCGGCTTGGTTCCAGAGATAATTAACCTTTTTTCGAAATAAGTTTTTCGACGTAACTCGTCATAAAACTTCTTTTTGATGACAATGCTACCACAATGTGTTCTAATATTACCAGACCTTTTACCTGACAATCATAAAATAAGAATAGACTTGACGAAAAAACCTGTCCCTAAACAAAATCATTTCAAAAATTAATTTTAACAAATTGTTGGTATGATAAAAAGTATGAGAAATGTTGAAAAGTTTTTTGTGGAATTTTACATTAGGTCTCATAATATGTTTTGTTTATTTTGATGTCTAGAATGCATAGTTAAAATCTTTCACAATGCCCGCGAGCACCGTGTATATTCATGATGTTTAACTTCTGTATTTCACATGTACACATAGATAAATACAATTAATTCACGGTCCCCACATAAGCCAATTAAGAGTCAAGCCTCTTGCATCGTCTTTCAATTGGATTAGGCTGCGGATCTGGTGACGGCGATATGGCGATGCTTTGAAGGTCGAGCGTATACGATAGCTCTTAACCGAGAGTGTGCACCGCGTTAGTACGCGGAGTAATGGACACGAGGTGCAAACTTAAGTTGGTGGAGATGAGCATAGAGTATTAAATTGTCTGACTGGTAAGCTGGAAAAAGGCGATTAGTATCTAAAGGATGTTAGTCAAACAGTCAATTTACAATCTGTTAAATAGTTAAATGAAATTGACAGTATTGAGAATGAATTTGTCACTCCCCGAACTCTTCCCGTGGGTGTCGAAAAAGTCGAAGGATTCAACTGCCCAGCATGGGCAGCAGCGTCATCATGGTGGACACACTACTGCGATCGCCAACCCTGTTGCTTAGCGTCGCAATTATGGGGTTTACCTCCTATTCCGCAAAGGCAATAGAGTAGTTCAGCAGTGGACAGATATAGGCTGATGACGTGATGCAATTACAAACTGTAAGTAAGCTCTTCTTAAGGAAAATCCTACGAACAAATAAAACATGGAAGCCGTACGTACGCCATACTAAATTGCCCTTCAAAAACGGTCCTGAATTTTAGCTGACTAGTGTCACCCCCTTTTCAATGCATTACGGTAATGATTTTCAATATCAACCTATAAAAACTTAAACCGCCATTTAAGAATTGTCGTGATTGGTCCATCAGTTTTGATTGACTTTAATCTATAAACATTTGTTAAAGATATGATGTGTTAAGAAAATCGTCCTGTCCTGCCCATCTTGGTACAATTGAACAATTGTTTTTGGAGGCATTTTTGAGCTGGCGTTAGACGTCCATGTTATATATGGTCGCACGGAAAATCGCTGTCCGCTCCGCGCCGCACCATACCACGGATGGAAGGATAGCATGACATCACCGTGACTAACATCGCGAGTCATTGGTATTTGCGACCAACCCTCTACGTTCGTAGAATCGTATACAATTTGAGAGAACTTATAAAAATAACCATCGATATGTTCTACTCCGTGCTTCTGTAAAATGATTTGTTTATTGACTAACTAGCACGGGTACTATACCAAAATAAAAACCTTCCTCTTGAATTACTATACCTATTTTAAAAAATATCATCAAAATCCGTTGCGAAGTTTTAAAGATTTAAGCGTACAAAGGGACATAGGGACAGAAAAAGTGACTTTATTTTATACTATGTAGTGATACTACGGAGATAAACGTAATTACTATTGTCAATTTTTGCGGTCCTTTAGGTCTAGGCTCTAAGAGATTTAACTTATTCTGCCGACATTATACACTTGCAAATCTTAATCAGGAGGGTCGGCAAATGTAATTGACCGTAGTAATGCAGAAAACGGCCAAACTCAACATCTTAACCATTAAATATATAAATTAAAAAAATCGTGCGTTAGAACATAAAATTCTGTCTTTAAAAATAAAAACAAAAAGTGGGTCGAAAAATATGTGCAATATGTGCATTGTGTGATACATTGCCGCAAATTTAAGGGTTAAAGTTTGACAAAAATTGTTTGATGCTTTCTGAAAAAACTATGGTCAATTGCCGCTTACTACTGCGATCTCTAAATAGCTTGCCCACAATGGCGATTGGCGACCGAATAGCCTAATGACGTGTGTGAACACGTCACACCCTAGAATAATGATAGTAATGCGTCTGTTGACAAGTTAGCGCTAACTGGTCACTGTTTACATGCTTCTGGGACAACATCCTCGTAAAAAATGTCATGCTGTTTGCTACAAGCCGAATGGTGAAATTGTTGTCGTACTCGCAAAACGGAGACCACATTAATTAAACATGGATTCGTACGCAAGCTCAAAAATGCCCCCAAAAATTTCGTATGTATTCACTTTCAGTGGACACTGTTTTGGCTAATGTGTTAACATACTTTTGTAGACTACAAGAATGATTGTATGCTGTTTGTTTACCAAATCAATAAAATAAAAAAAATCATAACACAGCGCACAATGACAACATTTTTGACAAATGCAAATAGAACATGGGCGATAAAAAAAAAACAACTATTAATTAGCAGGTTAAGTTTAAGGGCATTTACACTTTTAGGGACACCAATCAGCGTGAGATTAAATAAAAACCGGCCAAGAACATGTCGGGCCATGCTCAGTGTAGGGTTCCGTAGATATTCAAAAACGGCTCGGCCGATTATATTCGAAATAGTTTTATTTTAAAATAATCCATGATTTTTTTCATATTTTTTGGATTTACGGATCAAAAGTTAGCGGGGGGGGGGGATTACAGATTTCTAGTATCAATGGCTACTGAGGTATGCTGTGGACAGACACACAGACGGTCAAACGGACAGACGGGCAGACGGGCAGACGGACTGACGGACATGGCGAAATTATAAGGGTTCCGTTGTTGCCATTTTGGCTACGGAACCCTAAAAAGCTCTTAATAGCAATTCACTTGTCAACGAAACTTGGTAAGAGTTGATGAAATAACACATACATTTAACATCCAATTATGCAGATTGGAAATGCGTATTTTGAACGCGAGAGTTTGTTTGTATTGTTCGCAATTACTATTGACGGCAACTTTATATCATAACCTGTTATCAACGGAAGCTTAGTCGGTAGCTTGCATGTCTAACAGTGAATCACACTATAATTCATTAAGTACGCAAGTATGTTAAATAAATGTCTAATTTGACTCATTGTTTACACTGGTAAACATTATTCTAGCCCTTATCTGAATTATAATTAGTAATAGCGTACTACTAGGTACGTGAAATGACGTAAAATACATATAGTTTTCCCCTCACTAGCTTGTAAAGTGCTCTTTTATGCTTTAATACGAGCGGATAAAAACGCATCTTATTCACATGTGTGGCAAAGAAATTTGACATTGCTCTAATTCCTATAGCCCACTACTGCCTAGTATAAGTGAATCTGTATGACCGTAGTAAACATGCGTAATCGGAGCTCACATGTTAAATTGGCAATTTCTCATTGGTGACTTTCTAAGCCATTGGCTATATTTAAGTACCCGGAGTAACTCTACTCTACAATACATTTCGACATTGAGTTTTGAATATTTTTTCAAGTTGATTTACATTCGTATGAGATTTGTAATCATATTTCCTCGCGATATTGAGGGGAAAAAAGTTGTAAGTTAAGTTGACAAGTAATATTCGGTTAAATGAAATTCTGCGGAAAGGCCTTAATAGTTATTTATTATATGTACAAGGGGGCAAAGTTGTTGTTTAACTCCTCGTGCCTTGAGACCTTCGCAATTCTCAAGATTCCAGACCTATAATAAATAAGTATTAAGGCCTTTCCGCAGAATTTCATTTTACCGAATATTACTTGTCAACTTAACTTTTCGCACTTGGCATTTACCATACTTATTCATTATTTGCCAAATTTCGTTTGACCGGAATTCCATTTACCAACTAGTTTAGGTTATGTTGAAAAATGATAATATGCGAAAGATACTTCTGCGAAACATTACAGTTGCCACAGTTGGCAGGCAATCTTTCGTCCAAATTAAATTCTGCGATATGTTAGTTGGGAACCAATATTCAGCAAAAAGACTTTCGGCGGTAATTTAGAGAACCACGCATAAGTTCCCTGTCACTCTTGAATCCATGAATATTTCCTTTATCGAATTTACGATCTCCTCGGTAGGCCTGTAGCCGTACCAAGAATTGCAAAGTAACGAATACACATCATCAGCCTATGATAGTCCACTGCTGGACGTAGGCCTCTCCTATTAACTATGCGTATAAACGCAGGAGTCCGCTGGATGCGGGTGGCGCAGGACTGGTCATTGTGGCAATCTTTGGGGGAGGCCTATGTTCAGCAGTGGACGTCTTTCGGCTGATATGATGATGATGATGATGATGATGATGATGATGATGATGATGATGATGATGATGATGATGATGATGATGATGATGATGATGGTGATGATGATAAACGCATTAGGAGGTAAATGCCCATAATGGCCACGCTGGGCAAGCGGATTGGCGATCGCAGTAATGTGTCCACTATGATGACGCTGCTGCTGCCCATCATCAATATTTTATCAAATAACGGTCAGTGACACTTCAATCCCTTAGTCGACTCTTACGACACCCGCAGGAGGAGTTGGGGTGGTGACAAATGTATTCTTATTGCCGTCACCACACGACTGTAATAAAAAGTAACGGATACGTTGGGTTTCAATTGATACGTTAAGCAGTCCATCGCTTTCGCTCCAATATATCAGTGTGAGCGCGATAAAATGCTCCACGTATCGAGTAAAACCTAAAGTAATCTTTACTTTCAAACTCATGGTACGGCTGGGTGAATATCTGAGCGTTTCAACCGCCTAATTATGGTGGCATCATTTTTGCCGAAGTTTCTAAACGTCTCAATGTTATACTTCGTCATTTGTATAAAGTACCGTGCCTCCTTCAAATGACAAAGTAGCACATTGTATCGAATAGAAACTTCGGCAAAAATTAAACCACTGAAATTAGGCGGTTGAAACGCTCTGATATTCACCCGGCTACGGGGCGTACTAAACAAAAATACATCACCATAAATCGTTCCCGTTCTTCGTCCGGGTAAAATGGGCGATTATCCGAACTTTATCGGTATCCCAATAAAAGTAAATGTTCTGTCGGCGTCTCAAGGGAGCTGTAAGCACCCCTCTGATATTTGATACCTATGCATTTCCCGACGAGACGTGTGATGTAGATGTAGTATGGTATGGACAGGGACTTGTGAAGGGTAACGTAACCTCATGCATTACTGAATAGATTCTATTCAATAGAACATTATTGCAGATGCCGGGAAACCAAACTTAGTTGGCTGCGTAGGCTACTAGAATACAAGGTGCCCACGAGTAAAGGGAAAAATTCTAACAGCATATTCCTGAGACTAAAAGAAGCAAAAAATGTTAAAGTTTTGGTGAAATCGGCAAAAAAATTTTTTTTTCGTTTTTTTTAAAGTTTTTAATTGCCTTAATACACAAAAAAAGGATTTTATTAATCAAACTATCGCAAAAAATGCTCTGTAAAGTTTTTTTTTACATTTGCTAGGTAATTAAAGATATTTTTGTTCATTTGATGTCTGTCAATTAAGTGTGACAAGACTAAGACAACATAGTGACAAAATCGTTTCCTATAATGCGTTTATCATAGCGTAACGGTCTAAAACGGTTTTAAGAAAAAAACAAATTTTCTCTTAAAATAGACTGAATCCAGAAAACTTCATATGACATTTTTAACTTCTAATTTGGTCAGAAATCCGCTGTAGAATTTTTTCCCTTTCCTCGTGGGCACATTGTAGAGATACAATAGGCTACTTGACCCATTTTTAAAGTTTGTCTTATATTATTAATCAATATCTGATTAACGGAAAAAATATATAAATATATTTTTTCAAGACCTAGAAAACCGCAAAAATATAACTTAAAATTTAAACTTTCATTACCGCGCGAAAACGATACTGCTGAGCGGGTAACTATAAACAATAAAAATCACCTGTCTCTTTTGTACACATGGGAGCGCTTATCTTTTGTCCGTTTCTATAGCCGAAAGCTCATAGCTAACTCGTTCTCGGTGGGATCAGTGCCTTAGTTTGGTTTTCAGGTGAAACAAAGGATAATGCATTTCTCAAACTTGCAAAGAAATAAAAAAAATGGAAGTCAATTTCACAGTACAAGCAAATAACGAATTTATAATATCAATTTTATTTTTAGAATTACTCAACATAATTATGTATTTATAAGAACTTGTATGTACTGTATATGATATTCATGAATATGTTTGTTTGTTCCAGAGGAGCGCGCGCGCTTCTACACGATGAGTACAGACGGTTGAACCGGCCGCGCGCGCCACTACAGACATGTCGTTCTTTAATAACCTTAAGAAGGTAAGAGATATTTTATTATTTTTTAAGTTGGACGAGAAAGAACTCAGTGACGTCTTTTAGTTCTACAAGAAAACAAGGAGGCTATTATTAATGGGGAACGCAGCTCCAGCAACGGGAAATGGGGTGACATCAAATGCTCGACAGATTCCGGCCGAGCGTCCCTCCAAAACAACATAACATAAAGTAAATCAGCGGTAAAATTAAAGCTCGAAAGCACAAATACTATATTTTTGGGGGGATCGTGTACACAATGGTGCCGTGACCAGGATGATTGGACGTTAGTCTATATTTTCATAAGATAAACCAGACTGTTCCGATATATCTGATGGCGACTGCCACCACCACTAACAAGTTATGTCGATTGTCTTCAGGTGCTCCACCTCGGCGGCGGCAATGACGCGAAGAAGAAGAAGGTGTTCAACAACATCCGCGACAACAGCGACCCCAATGAGGTGTGGGACATGGTGGGGGAGCTCGGCGATGGCGCTTTCGGGAAGGTACGTTACTTACACTCAAGGCATACACGGTGCTCGTGAGCATTCTGAAAGATTTTAATGCTGATTTCCTGAGCATATTTGTGAGTGAGTTTAGTGAAACGTCCCACTTTGTCGTTTGCCATAAAGCCGCTTTGTCTGTTTATTCATATGAAGATACAAGGAAATCTCGTCTTTATGGTAAGCGACAAAGTGGGACGTTTTACTAAAAACTAACAAATTAGAGTATTTAATGCTATATACAATTTCCTGGATTCGGCTTGGTTCCAGAGATAAAAAACCTTTTTTCGAAATAAGTTTTTCGACGTAACTCGTCATAACACTTCTTTTTGATTACAATTCTACCACAATGTGTTCTAATATTACTACAGCTTTTGCCTGACAATCAAAAAATAAGAATGGACTTGATGAAAAACCCTGTCCCTAAAAAAATCGTTTAAAAAATAATTTTAACAAATTGTTGTTATGATAAAAAGTATTGGAAATGTTAAAAAGTATTGAAAAAGTCTAAAAAAACGTTTTTTTTTTGTTGACATTACGTCACATAATATTTTTTGTTTATTTTGATGTCCAGAATGCATAGTTAAAATCTTTCGCAATGCTCTCAAGCACCGTGTATACAACTCAATCGCGATGTATCCGGACCGTTACGGTCTTCAAATCTTCAAGAAAAGACCGTATTCTCATCTTAAAGGTCGGCAACGCACTTGTAATACCACGGGTGTTGCGGGAGTACATGGGCGACGGTGATCGTTTACCCTCATGCCCTGGCCACGACATTGGTCTAAGGCGGCCAGCGGCGAGCGAATCCATGAGTTGGAGCGGGATGCCGATTTGGGTACGAGAGGGACCACCATACGTTTTCCGCTAAGCCGGTCGCCTTAGACCGATGTCGTGACCGCAGCTTTAGGCGGTACGTCTGCTCGCTTACCTCCTATTCCATAAAAACAATTGACATAAAAGAGTCTTCTACATATGTATCATCAACGTTAATGTGACAGAATCACAGAACTGTTGACTGACATGAAGTCAAAAAGTTGTAGAATATCCCCCTTCATAAACAACATAAACGTGTCTTAACTTAGCAAGCCCAAATAAGCAATTATTGCGTGTCCCTTTCGGTCTTATAGAGATTGATTAGACCGAAAGGGACAACCAATACTTATCGGCTTGCTAAGAAAGGAGACGTTTACATTTCGATGCATGGCGTGAAGAACTTGGTAACTCGACATATTTTGGTAAAAGAAAAGTAATTTATAACAATTTGAAGTTCCAATTTCATCTACTTTCCATCTCGAGATCACTTCACACCATGCACCGATTTTTGGTTGAAGATATGACTGTGTCGTACAGGCGTGGATCCAGGACTTCGTTGAGGAGGGAGGGGGGCACTGTCCTATGACATGATAGTATTTTATACTTAAAACAGCACCTAGGCATACATACGTCCAGTGTGAGGGGCCCCATTGCCGCCCCCGGATCCCCGACTGGATGTCGTAGACTCGGGATGCTACTACATTTGCGGTTGATAGTATTGATACTCCGGCTAAGACATACGACATACTCTCTCACCAAGTATGCGCTAAGCCTACTAATAAAAGCAAAATAATGATGATCATGTCTCACTAAAGTTTGTATACCCCAGGTGTATAAAGCGCAACACAAGACCACAGGCCAGCTCGCAGCCGCCAAGATGTGTGTGCTCGACAACGAGGACGACCTCGCCGACTTTACCGTCGAGATCGACATCCTTAGCGAGTGTCGTCACCCCAACGTGGTCGAGTTACACGAGGCTTACTTCATCGACAACAAGCTGTGGGTGAGTGGTGACAAAGGCACGAGGCAGCTCTGTCAGTGGTTCGCCCGAGGCAAAGGCACAAACAGCCGCGTGTCACTGGCGAGGTACAACCACACTGACCGAGCTGCCTCCTGCAGCAATTTCGACACGAAACGGCACGTGTAGTGAGAAATAGGGGCTTGGAGTCATCCCGCTAGGTGATATCTTTTGATCTGTACTGTAGTAATATCGTAAGAAGCATACGTCATTTTTATATTGTATGTTTTTTATGCATTTAGTACTTGTTGTTTTTGTTGTTGAGGGATTGAAGTATATCATAGTTGAGACACTGCTGCGATCGCCAACCCGCTTGCCCAGCGTGGCGATTATGGACAGTTACCTCCTGATGCGTCCATACGCAAAGCCTTTGCCCAGCAATGGACTGATACAGGCTGAAGCATGATGTGTGATGTGACTCGTTCCGAACTTTATTAAAACTTAAACATTCCTTATTCCAGATGCTTCTAGAATACTGCGATGGCGGCGCCCTAGATTCCGTAATGTCAGAGCTCGAGAAAGGCCTCAGCGAGAAGCAGATCGCGTACGTTTGCCGCGAGATGACGCGCGGCCTCGAGTTCTTACATTCGCGGCGCGTCATTCACCGGGACTTGAAGGCTGGGAACGTGCTTGCTACTATGCAGGGCGGCGTTAAACTCGGTGAGATATATTCGCACACCTCTAGTCCTACCCAGACATCTTTAGGGCAGCAGAGAAAAAGAACAGTGAAATGCGATACTATGCTCTGTTTGGTTAGGCATTTAACTAAATGTAAACAATCTTGCAGTATTTTTTTTAATGAAAAATGCATTTAGAAATCCAAACTAGGTACTTATGAATCAAAACAATGTAAATCACTGCATTTCCTTGTTATGTCATATAATTATATTTGCTAAAACTTTTCTACTCGTGGATTTCAATAAAAAGATATTGCAAGATTGTTCATTTAAGGACTGTATCGTTATTTATAAATAAGTAAGTAAGTAAGTAAATATTCTTTATTGTGCACCACATACTTAATTAAAATACAATTACAGAAAAACATGTATCGATAGGCAACAACAGGCGGTCTTATTGCTTACAAGCAATCTCTTCCAGACAACCTTAGGGTAGCAGGAAATGAAAACATTAGCAAATAATTATAATCGGGTAGTGCCGATATGAGAACAAATTAAGAATTATGATCAATTAAATCAATTTAAAACATAAGTAATATAATAAAGATACAGGGTGGTCCAAACCTTGACGTCAAAAAATTTTTTTTAGATTCCTCACGTCATGAGCAATCAGAATATACCCCATGTATGTTAGCCGATTTTTTGTAGTTTTCGAGTTATGAATTTTTGAAATATTTTTTTTGAGAAATTCTGGAATGAAGAAATTTATTAATAAAAAAATACTGTTGGGTTTTTTTAACTAAGTTCTTTTTGAAAAAGTATTACTACAAATAAAGCATTTACTGACAAAAAAATTAGCGTCCTAACTTTGATACAAGTAGGATAAAAAAATACCAAATTCAAAATTTTACGCTAAAAACGAATCAAAATAGCATTAATGTACGTAAATAAAAAAAAAATACATATCCCAAGGATTTTTGGTAATGTAAAGACTGCCCTAGACCTTAAACCTTCGTAAAAGCAAAAAAAAAGTGATACTTAATAATGAGGATTTTTCGGAGTAGTCGGTCAAATAAACTTAAAAAAAACTTCTAAATTTTTAATTTAAAAATAAAGTGAAATGTCGTCTGTTTTGTTGTTCTTATCAATAAACAAAGACAGAAAATACCAAGAAAACTCAATTTGTGTAGTTATTCAAGCCATTTTTTACTACTTTAAAATTTTAAGTTTTTTTAAGTTTATTTGACCGACTACTCCGAAAAATCCTCATTATTAAGTATCACTTTTTTTTGTTTTTACGAAGGTTTAAGGTCTAGGGCAGTCTTTACATTACCAAAAATCCTTGGGATATGTTGTATTTTTTTATTTACGTACATTAATGCTATTTTGATGCATTTTTAACGTAAAATTTTGAATTTGGTATTTTTTATCCTACTTGTATCAAAGTGAGGACGCTAATTTTTTTGTCAGTAAATGCTTTATTTGTAGTAATACTTTTACAAAAAGAAAATATTTAAAAAACCCAATAGTTTTTTTTATCAATAAATTTCTTCATTCCAGAATTTCTCAAAAAAAATTTTTTCAAAAATTCATAACTCGAAAACTACAAAAAATCGGCTAACATACATGGGGTATATTCTGATAGCCCATGACGTAGGGAACCTAAAAAAAATTTTTTGACGTCAAGGTTTGGACCACCCTGTATATACATATATACATACATACATACAAATAAGTGTTTATATCAAAGATAATAAACGTAAATACACATAAAAAAAAAACTAATGATAATAACTCAAGTTAAGGCAGGAAAAGGTAATGTGATTTCAAAAGGTTTTTAAAAATTGGAAGAGATTTTGCTAATCGTAGATCTAGCGGCAAAGCATTCCACAACCGAACAGCCCGAAACGTAAAGGAAAATACAACTTTACTTGGCCGTATTTTTTTTATATTACATTTTTACATAAAAAACATACATGTGTCTAATTACTGCTTTATTAAGGTACACATTTCATCCTAGAAACTCGACGTGAAACATCTGGATTAGACACAACTAACCCAATCCTCCCGAGTAATAAAAAATATTTCGGACAAATACTGCAAAAAAATTTACGGTTTGCGAAAAAGACGACATCACACACAAAAAAATCGTACTATGAAAGACAAGCTTTCACGTGCTTCGTAATGTCAAACATTTAGGTATTTTCATAGCACTTAAATTTCACAAAAAAAGTGTCCTGAATTTGTAAAATGATACTTTAAAGAGAATATGGTATGTAGCTTACGTGTATTCTGACTTTGACATCCAATATAACAATCATGGAGCATTTATATCCACCTGTTCCAACGATGGATCAAGCCCATGGTGTTTCATTAAGGCTTTTATGTGTGGCTGATTCTTATAGCTGTTTTACTGTTCTCATACGCATAAGAAAGTGAAGGTCATCTAAATCGTTGTGTAAAAATCCCATTTTAAGTAAAACATTAAATCCACCACATTTAATTTGCGTATGCTTGATTGGAGAATCATGAAGACACCGCTTAGATAATATACTCGGGCAGCATCTTGCCTTATTGTTTCTAAAAATAGTACCATGGAGTCGCTGAAATAGTCTTACATTCAGCTGAATAGGTTTGTCCGAAATACGTTTGATAGGCAATATTGAAAGCATCATAAAGACCCTACAAGAAATAATTTGGAAAGTAGCCATATATCACATAACACTCAAAAACATCTACACGCCATACACTCAGAACATAGAAACGCAAAATAATACATATTTCAAGGGTTAGACCAGGTTGAACTTGTATTTATAAATAACAATACGGTCTTTAGTTAAGTACCTAATTAAACAGAGTATACAAATTGGTTCCGCACTAAACGCATTAAAATTTGCCGCATTGGATTAGTGTACATGTGCCTAATACATAACGCGGATTTTTCGTGTGAAGCTTTCTTATACACCTTGATGATTTGCTTCGCGCGGCAACATAATGCGACTAATATAATGATATTTTTCACAGCGGATTTTGGCGTCTCGGCGAAAAACAAGTCTACGCTGCAGAAACACGACACGTTTATCGGCACTCCATATTGGATGGCGCCCGAGGTCGTGCTGTGCGAGACTTTCCGGGACAACCCGTACGATTTCAAGGTTAGTAATGTTATGTTTGACGCAAGTCATTAGCGTACTGACTGAGCGGAGAATCCTCGCGAGGCGGCCTTGCCCGCGGCAAGCCCGTGCGCGGGATATGTCACTTTTTGTCCATGCTCAAAGGTGCTTCAGTCCGTTTGCCGCGCTCACTCAAGACGGTTGTTTCGGCGTCATGGAAGCACAACTCCTCATACAGTCTGCTCCCAGCTTGTAATCTATAAAAACGTTTATGTTTCAATTTTCTTTTCTTTACAAGGCGTAGAATCATTAAAAAGACGGTGGTGGCGACCGCTTTACAAACGAATGGCGTCATGATGACCTGTTAACTGAGCGTGAGCGCATGCTCCCCTCACCGCGGCTCGGCAATTTGCCGCGCGAAGCATTTTAAATGCAAATCCTACGACCGAGCATGCCTCGCGCGGTAAATGGCGCGCGGCAAACGCCCGAGGCTGCAACGCGAGGATCCTCGCTCAGTCAGTACGCGGCTAATCTGGAATAGCCAATAGCCCATAGCCTGATTCAGATTGAACGATTAGCCTCGCGAGGAACTTGCCGCATGAGGCAGCTTATCCACTGTGGACGTGCCTCCCCCGAGGCAAATGTTCGAGTGCTCGCATGCCTCGGCTAGGGCACGTCCATACTGACCATAAAGTTAGAATCCGCGCTAGCGCTTAATAGAGAAAGGAAGCGTGTGAAAGGGAAGCCACCAGTCACATGACTATTACACGAGTGCAAAAGAGATAGAAAACAATCCCAAAAGCGTACCCAATTTCGAAGTGACATATCAGCCGTATCAGCCTTCTCGACGGAGACTGTTATTTAAAAGTGATTTTATGTTTAATTCTAGTAAGAAGTAAATTTACACAAATAATTAAACCGATATGGTATCGTGTAATGTAAAGGATTTCCCTGTTACCCACCGAAGAAATGACGGCAATCACTCGTTTCACAGGTAAATATGATATGCCAGTTGATTGTTTTCAAACGATATTTTGTCGATTTAGTAGCATAAATCTTGTAAGTTATCACTTTCTAGCATTAATTGTTAGTTGTCCTATCACTGTGCGCTAATAATTTATCACAATAGTTAATATTAAAGGATATTTTGTGTAAAAATATAAATTGTCACGCTACGCTAGAGCTTGACTAAATGTTGAACTACCAATATCGATATTCGTTTTATAAACATACCTAATCAGTCTATTACGTTACAATGCCGTCATAGTCCCAGATTTTAAATACGAATGTGTATTTAACATACTTGAAGGACCTTACTATGTTTCGTGAGATTTTTTTGATAATATACGATTTTTATTATTTCTGTTAAATTTAAGGGATTCGCCAGATAATAAGTTCACTCACGTTTGAAATTTGTCATTCGACAACCTCAATTCACATTATACTATAAAATTTACCTATAGCAAAAAAACGAAGATAAAAAATACCATGTTGTCGATAAAACAGTCAAACATCGATAGGTAATTGCTCTGTTGTAATAGCCAACCCTATTCCTGACCACACATAGACAAATTTACGCACACACTTGCGTTTCGTTTTTGGTTACGCTTTTAATCGTTGTCGATCATTCTTTGTC
The DNA here is from genome assembly GCA_025490895.1 of Thaumatotibia leucotreta. NCBI lineage: Eukaryota > Metazoa > Arthropoda > Insecta > Lepidoptera > Tortricidae > Thaumatotibia > Thaumatotibia leucotreta. The sequence continues at coordinate 55,156 of JALPQI010002908.1, read as the reverse complement.
ATCTTAGTTCTGTGATACTGACCGAGCTGTTTCGAGCGGAAATTCCCTCGTGAGGCGGGTAATGTGTGGACTCGGCGAATCGCTTACAAAGTTTTCCAATATCAGGCACTAACAATAAGAACGCATTCATTAAAATCCTTCAATTAGCCCAATATTAATTTACAATTTATCTATGTGATATAATTATCTACATACCACCGCGAACATCAAAGAATGGCCACCAACAACACGGTTTGAAAACAATGTGAAGGTACAGGTAAATTCACTAAAGCTGGCACGAATGGAATGAATGAAATGAATGACATTTATCATTGTGTGTTTGCGGACCTGCTATACCAACCTGTTTCTACTGTCATTTTGACATCCACACAGTCACTCATAGCGTTGAAAATGTCGGAAAAATTTTAATGGTTTTTTTTTCGGGAATATATGAATATTTTGTTTTTTTCCGTTTTTTTTCGGGTTTTTACAGAAACAATCAATGTGACTGTCACTGTCACTCCTTGCCGTCTATTTCAATTGACTTTTCTTCGATGACATCGCGTCATCCTGGTAAAGTGAAAATTAGATCTAATTCGCATTGGTTTAGAGTTGACAATTATAGTGGAAACTTTCATTGATTTTTTCGAAAAAATCCAAAAAAAAAACGAGCTGTTTCGAAAGAATCGGGATTTAATCCGGAAATTTTCATCGCTTGTCACTAACTCGATCCATTCGTGCCAGCTTTGTTGAATTTACCTGTACCATTGGTTTTAAGTAGTTTGAACCTTATATGTATTTACGCCGTAAACCTTGTGTAACACTAATTTATTGCTTTGCAGGTGGACATCTGGTCGTTAGGCATCACTCTCATCGAGTTCGCCCAGATGGAACCACCGAACCACGAGATGACGCCAATGCGTGTGTTACTCAAGATACAGAAGAGCGAGCCCCCCACACTGGAGCAGCCCAGCAAGTGGAGTCACGCCTTCAACGACTTCATCGCTAAAGCACTAGTCAAGGTACAGTAATATTACTAGGCGTCATAGTCGCGCTTAGAACCATTAGATGACGCCTAGTCGTCTATGCGTGTGTTACTCAAGATACAGAAGAGCGAGCCCCCCACACTGGAGCAGCCCAGCAAGTGGAGTCACGCCTTCAACGACTTCATCGCTAAAGCACTAGTCAAGGTACAGTAATATTACTAGGCGTCATAGTCGCGCTTAGAACCATTAGATGACGCCTAGTCGTCTATGCGTGTGTTACTCAAGATACAGAAGAGCGAGCCCCCCACACTGGAGCAGCCCAGCAAGTGGAGTCACGCCTTCAACGACTTCATCGCTAAAGCACTAGTCAAGGTACAGTAATATTACTAGGCGTCATAGGTCGCGCTTAGAACCATTAGATGACGCCTAGTCGTCTATGCGTGTGTTACTCAAGATACAGAAGAGCGAGCCCCCCACACTGATGCAGCCAGCAAGTGGACTCACGCCTTCAACGACTTCATCGCTAAAGCACTAGTCAAGGTACAGTAATATTACTAGGCGTCATAGTTGCGCTTAGAACCATTAAATGACATCAAGGTATAGCGTAATTTGTACAAATGTACATTAGGCATTAGCACAGACCACAATAAACCTGTTTGGGGGTAAGTTAGCCAGTGTAATAGGGATGATGACTGTAGTTAAAACACTTTTTTTTTGACATCTTTACACAAATCGACCTAGTCCCACAGTAAGCTCAATTAAGGCTTGTGATGTGGGTACCAAGCGACGATATATATAATAGATACAGTCGTGGCCCACTAATTAAGAACAAATAGGTTATTTACCACTACACAGAGAAAAGTCTGCTATTATTAGCAGAATATATAAATAATAGGCAACCGCCTTTAACACATGATTTATCATTAATCTAGAGACCATTCAATTGACTATACACATGTACTTTAGTTCGCAAACATAAATAATTAATACGAATACAAACTTGGGACTTTATCTAGTATAATTAATACTGGCACTCTAATTAGGAACACTGTGTTTGAATCCTCGTGTCTTCCAAAATAATTCAATAAAGCCTACACTTTGACGTATTTTGAGCTCCTGCATTTTCTATCAATAAAACGTGCTTATTGTTTTTGTGAAAATGGAAAAAAAACGGAGTTCAGATGGCACTATCAGAGAAATCTTAATATCGTTGATTTTTAACAAGAAATGGAGTTATCAAAAAGTCGCTGACCACCTTAAATGTTCTAGGACTAGAGTATCCAACGCCATAAAATATTTTAAGGTTCATGGAACATGTCAGAAGGTCCAACGAAAGAAACGGCCACGAAAGACTACTCCTCGAACGGACGCTCTTATCGTAAGGATGGCGAGAAAGAATCCTAAACTTTCTTCTGTTGAGATTAAACGTAAAATTTTTGGAGATCAACCCGGTCTGGCGGCTCGTACTATTAGAAAACGACTGAACGAAGCAAATTTATTTGGCAGAATAGCTCGCAAGAAGCCTTTAGTAAGTAAGAAGAACAGAGACGCACGAACTGAATTTGCGAAAAATCACAAAAATTGGACGTTATCGCAGTGGAAACACGTTTTATGGTCTGACGAAACTAAAATTAACAGAATAGGCTCCAACGGTCAAGTCTACGTTCGTCGACCACCAAATACCGCGTTCGACCCCAAGTATACGACCGTAACCGTAAAACATGGCGGCGGGAACATTAAACTATGGGGTTGTTTTTCGTGGTATGGTGTGGGGCCATTGGTCAGGATTGATGGTATTATGGACCAGTATGTGTACAAAAATATTCTAGAAAACACCATGTTGCCGTATGCTGAAGAAAATTTACCATTTGTATGGACATTTCAACAAGACAACGATCCTAAGCATACGGCAAAATCTGTAAAAGAATGGTTTCGTTGTAATCATGTTTCTGTAATGACTTGGCCCTCCTGCAGTCCCGATCTCAACCCAATAGAGAATCTCTGGAACGATGTGAAAAAGTCTCGCCAATAAAAATATAAAAATTTTAAACGAGCTTTATGACGCATCACTAGAAGCCTGGAATTCTATACCTGTGGAGCGATGCAGGGTTTTAGTGGAGTCTATGTCAAAGAGATGTCATGCGGTGGAACAGAACTTCGGGTTTCCTACCAAATATTAATGTAACCGAAGAATTTTCTAGTTAAATTCTGTACTTTTAGGTTGTGTTCTTAATTAGTGTGCCAGATTATTTTTGTTCGTCTAGAGACATGTTAAGTTCAATCGATTTTATTTAATTATATATAAAGTTTTTGCAGCTAATGCTTGTTTAAATTGATTTTTAGAATAATCAAGTTAAATAATAACTCATATTCTCGCAAATAACAATGCACATAAATTATGAATATAGGCGTGTTATGCCATTTTTATGTTATACATTGACTGTTCTTAATTAGTGGACCACGACTGTAGATACATATAGATACTTAAATACATAGACAACCATGACCAAGGAACAAATATTTGTGATAAATAAATACACAAATAATGCCCTCGCCGGGATTCGAACCCGGAACCTCCAGCTTCGTAGGCAGTGTCACTACCAACTAGGCTACGGACGCTGACAAAATTTAACATTATCCACGACATAATACACCAACAAATTGTTACTAAGATGTAGATTGCAGTAATTTTTGTACAGAAGTTTGTTTTCTATTTAATAAATTGAAAAGAACTGAAAAGAGTAGGTCATTTGGCAGTACTCAAACGTGACGTCACTTTTGAGTATTTCATATAAAATTCCATAATGGTGATCGTTTTGACAGTTCGAAAAAAGATGCTGATTTGACTTACCAGTCATCATGCCTATTACTGACACAGAAAGAGATTCCATCTAAGTCCTCAGGGTATGCAGCGCATAGATTTTTTTCTAGAAAGTTTAAATAAAATTCCTTGACTATCTCTAATTTCTCATTACTTCCCACAGGACCCTGAAAAGAGGCCAACCTCCAGCGATCTGCTGAAGCATGAATTCGTCTCCGGCAACCTGGACTCGAAGCCTCTCCGGGACCTACTTCTCGAGTACAGGGCTGAAGTGGTTGAGGAAGAGCTACTTGATGATGATTCTGAGGTAATTGTTTATTTATTTTGTATGCTTAACCAATTAGAGTCTACCAACCTAATTTTAAATGTCATTTCTGATGAATCTTCTACCACTCTAGGATCTTGCCAAAATAACAATTAGAAAGGAGTTTCTTATTAAGGACCATGGGCAAATTCGTATGGGCACTGTCCCCACCCACCAACAGAAATGAAACTTGTCTCAATTGCTAGTTCTATGAACTTTACATATTTTAGGTAATATTTACATTATACAGTACTTATACATAAATTCATATTTTAAATAATTGTATAATATTCGTAGGATTGTATCTACACTAACGTTTAACACTGTGTTCTGCTTCTATCGCACGCTTACTAACATCGGCTTTCGACTAAACCGAAATGCATAAAATTTTTACACGCAACAGACTAAGTCGAGGAAGGGCAAGCAAAAGCCGAACAGGGAGCAATACCAGAGAATTGGTTAGTATTTAATTTTGATAATTATATAGGCAAATATATTTATCTTTATATGAAAGTAGTAGATTACATGCCAAGGCCGTCTAACCGTCTCGGATGAAGTGTAATTGTAGGCCGAGGCGAAACCGAGGCCGGCATACATGTGATCCTAGGCTTTCCCATTTAACGGCCGAGGTGTGTATATTATTTTTCTGCTCAACGGAGTCGGCAGGCGGCAACTTAGTTTAGCTCAGCGGCCGGCAAAGTGCCGTTTGCCGGCCAGAGGGCAGAAATAGTATTTTTTTTCGACATAGCGAAAAATTGTGCATAAAATTGGTTTATGATCACCCATCCTGTACAAACCATCGGGTTTCTAATTAAAACGATTTATTTCTATTAAAAACGAGGGATGTTAGCTTAACCTCATAAAATCAACACTGTCACTATCACTTTCCCCGGAGTGATTTTTTTCATAATAAAGGTCATTGGGCGTTTTTGACCCTGTTTTATGATTTTTCGCATACAGAGACCAAACTAGCTTTAACATAAAGAATTAAATCGCACTTTTCTAAATATGTAATTTTTCCGTATGTATCAACAGGGAAAAAAAAGTTATTCGACTTTTTGTATCCGAAATAGTGTTTTTAATGTTTTTACTTTCAGCATTGTATAATTGCGTAAACGGTCGTGACCTACTTTTCTAGTTTTGCCTTGCAAGAATGCGACTCATACCACTCAATAGCACTTACATTTACCTACGTTCCTAGCCCGGTTTCGTTTGTGTACGCAGTGGGTCATATGCCCAACAAAATGCCCTATGACCTTTATGAAGTGTCAGTTGCCCTTCTGTTTCACTTACCCAACTTATATCCATCCCTTTATCTGCTTCGCATATTCAAAACGCTAACATATCATAACTATAATATGTGACCATCATAACGTTAATGTGATGTTTGTGTGACAACGTTGCATGCGAATCGGACGCCCAGCCGCGAGAATCTCCGCCTGCGTCGAAGGTACCTTCTGCTTATTAACGTTATTAAGATCACATGAAACTAAAATTTGTAAATTATACATATCGCCGTCTACAATATTGAAAAACCCTGCTGCGTTTTAAATGATTTCTGCATCTTACGTACGAACTTAGAAGTGTGATTGAGAGGCAACAAGTCTCATTTCACCTGTGAATTCTTACGTAAGTACTAGGGACGGAACTATACTAAGGATGATATAGTGATATGAAATTTTCCACTAATTCCTTAGTATAGCTCACAAGTGTGTAATCCCGGCCATAATTATACTATAGTTGTTCCAGGGGCCCGTTTCTCAAACGCTTGTAACTTGTAATACAAGTGGTAGTCTCTTTATAACCCTATTAATCAGATATTCGCTTCTACTTGTATTACAAGTTACAAGCGGAAGTTCTTATCTAATTAATAGTGTTAAGAAGAGACTTCTACTTGTATTACAAGTTACAAGCTTTTGAGAAACGGGCCCAAGGAATTCCGTTTGTATTACAAGTTACAAGCTTTCGAGAAATAGGCCCCTGTGGTGTTCTGTATGTGTGTAGTATGAAATGTGTATTAATAGATGTTTATTCTCGTTACAGGAACATCGCAGCTCACAGATGCAAATGGAGATGGAAGATGACTCGACCTCTGTGCGGTCGGCGGATACGCCGGACGTCAAGAGTATGTATACATTCTTTATTATAAGACTTAACAACGATAGAACGGGATGGTTGTATTGTATGCAGTATTGAGTAGACATTGCGCGGCGTAAGTTGTGTGGGCTACGAAAATCGATGGGCGAACCATGAATTAATTTAGACAAGTTTTTTCCAAGCACAGGTAGTACAGTACATTATAAAGTGTTCTTCGTTGATTGTGTATATATAGTACGGTCAAATCGTACATTAAACTCGCAAAACATGTAGTAAAGCTGCATTTTTGGTATGTTATTTAGACACCATAGGGCAGTATAAAACCACATTTTGCAAGCAAAAAAAAGTTGTGCTAGCTGCGTTATACGCTTATACGTGAAAAACTGTGAAATTTACTGTCTATTTTTAGTTTCTGATTCTTATAAAAAAAGCCTTACGTTTTTTGACAATATGTATCAGGCAACGTTTAAAGATGAATGAATTTGTAACAAGATGAGATAACATGCATTACCGTTGGTCTTATAGTTTCAGAGATTCGAGACTTCAAATAGTACCCTGTTTTGTAAACTAGATAAAATGTTGAGTTTCGCTAACGTTATTGGTTTAATATCGCCTTACCTAATTATGCTACGAAAAACATGAAATAATTATCTTATAGCGCAATTAATATTCTTTCATTTAAGGGTAAAATCAGGTCAGTAAACTTTGTAATTTAAACTAAAAACGCGAAATTCAAAAAGCAGGAGGTCCGCTATCTAAGTTTTTCATACAAATGGCAAGTCGTGTTGCAAAGCTGCAATTTTTGTATATTATATAGGCTCTATAGGGATGTACGAAAATGCATATTACAAGAAAAAAATAAAAAAGGAATTATGTATAAGATGTAAAAAACTGAAAAAAAAATCGGACTTTTTTTAGTTTTTGACGTTTAACTAAAAAATTATAACTTTTTGATACTAATTGCTATAAAACTATGAAAGAATATTAAATTTGAAAGGATTTGAGCTACCTTGCATTACCCTAAATTATATAGATTTAGAGATACGACATTTCAAAATGTGCCCTTCATTAAGTTAAGAAAATAAATGCATGTTTTGAAGCCTCCTATACCCCCAACTATAAGACTTACAGTAATTGTTATCGGCTCAATTTGTTCCAAATTTAATGTAGTTATTATCTACAAGTACTTTTTTTTCTTAGTTTTGCCGTTTTGCCAATATTTAGTGAATAGCTTTAACGTAACCTAAAATTTGTTTATGTTTTGATAAAAGGGCACTTTATGAAATGTCGTATCTCAAAATATATATAACTTACGGTGATGCAACGTAGCTCAAATCCTTTCAAATTTAATGTTCTTTCTTAGTTTTATAGCAATCAGTATCAAAAAGATAATAGATTTTTAGTTAACTGTCAAAAACTAAAAAAAGTGCGATTTTTTTTCCGTTTTTTACGTCCTATGCCCAAATTATTTTTTTGTTTTTCTTTTAATATGCATTTTCGTATATATCTATAAGGCCTTTATAATATACCAAAATTGCAGCTTTGCAACTCGACTTGCGATTTGCATAAAAATCTTAGATAGCGGCCTCCTGCCTTTGGAATTTCGGGTTTATACTTTCAACTACAAAGTTCACTGACCTAATTTTACGCTTAAATTAAAGAATATTAAGTGCGCTATAAGGTCATTATACCATGTTTTTCGTAGCATAATTAGGTAAGGCGATATTAAGTCGAAAACGTTAGCAAAACAAAAAAAAATATCTAGTTTACAAAAAGGGGTACTTTTTAAAGTCTCGAATCTCTGAAACTATAAGACCTACGGTAATGCATGTTAGCTCAACTTGTTGGAAATTTATTAGTCTTAAAACTTTTATTACATATGATATCAAAAAACGTAAGGTTTTTTAAATAAAAATCAGAAACTAAAAAATGGCCGTAAATTTCGCAGTTTTTCACGTACTACCCAGCTAGCACAACTTTTTTTTGCTTGCAAAATGTGGTTTTATACTGTCCTATGGTGTCTAAACAACATACCAAAAATGCAGAGATACTACTTGATTTGCGAGTTTAGGGTAAAATTATGTACGATTTGACCGTACTAATAAGCGTGTGGGATATCAATAGAAAGGTATTTGAAAATGATATCAAGGTTTATATATCATATTTTTATTTAAGCTTGGCCGGTTTTTTTTGATGTTATCCTATAGTGTGGGGTATCATTGAATAGGTATATTAAAATGACTAAGAAATAAATGAATATTAAAAAAAAAAATGTTTCCCCCCTCTTAACTTTTGGTCCAAAAAATATGAAAATAATCATGAGAATGCTTAAGAGTATTTTAAAATAAAACTATTTCGAACACAATCGGCCCAGCCGTTTGTGAATAACTACGGAACCCTGAGCATGGCCCGACATGCTCTTGGCCGGTTTTTATTGCTTGTTCCATCTTCCAGTGTCCGAGCAAGAGCCAGCAGCCGGCGCCACCCCCACCGCGGCGCCGGCCCCCTCGCCGCCCTCCCCCCGCGCCGCCGCCCCCGCTCCCCCCACCGCCGCCGCCCCCGCGCCAGCCAAGCGCCCGCACGCCGACGACCATGTGCCCGCTGACAGGAAACCCGTGAGTACTGATCTGATACCGCCTGCTGGGTTATGTGCGCCTGGTACTTGAGCGTTGTCACACTACAGTCCACTTCAGTCCTGGGCTCGGATATCTGATACCGCCTGCTGGGTTATGTGCGCCTGGTACTTGAGTGTTGTTGTACAGTGTCTGAGCAAGAGTCAGCAGCCGGCGCCACCCCCCTCGCCGCCCTCCCCCCGCGCCGCCGCCCCCGCTCCCCCCGCCGCCGCCGCCCCCGCGCCAGCCAAGCGCCCGCACACCGACGACCATGTGCCCGCTGACAGGAAACCCGTGAGTGTTCTGATACCGCCTGCTGGGTTATGTGCGCCTGGTACTTGAGCGTTGTCACACTACAGTCCACTTCAGTCCTGGGCTCGGATATCTGATACCGCCTGCTGGGTTATGTGCGCCTGGTACTTGAGTGTTGTTGTACAGTGTCTGAGCAAGAGTCAGCAGCCGGCGCCACCCCCCTCGCCGCCCTCCCCCCGCGCCGCCGCCCCCGCTCCCCCCGCCGCCGCCGCCCCCGCGCCAGCCAAGCGCCCGCACACCGACGACCATGTGCCCGCTGACAGGAAACCCGTGAGTGTTCTGATACCGCCTGCTGGGTTATGTGCGCCTGGTACTTGAGCGTTGTCACACTACAGTCCACTTCAGTCCTGGGCTCGGATATCTGATACCGCCTGCTGGGTTATGTGCGCCTGGTACTTGAGTGTTGTTGTACAGTGTCTGAGCAAGAGTCAGCAGCCGGCGCCACCCCCCTCGCCGCCCTCCCCCCGCGCCGCCGCCCCCGCTCCCCCCGCCGCCGCCGCCCCCGCGCCAGCCAAGCGCCCGCACACCGACGACCATGTGCCCGCTGACAGGAAACCCGTGAGTGTTCTGATACCGCCTGCTGGGTTATGTGCGCCTGGTACTTGAGCGTTGTTGCACTACAGTACAGTCCAGGCTCCGAACCGCCGCACGCCATACTAAATTGCCTTTCAAAAACGGTCCTGAATTTTGGTTGACAAGTGTCACCTCCTGTTTAATGACGGCAATGAATTAGAATGTCAACCTATATAAACTTAAACCGCCATTTAAAAATAGTTGTGATTGGTCCATCAAAGTTTTGATTGGCGATATTCAATAAACATTTGTCAATGATGTTGCACCGAAATACACGCGGTGTCACGAAAAGCGCTATGTCCTGCCCATCTTGGCACAATTGAACAATTGGTTTTGGGGGCATTTTTAAGCTGGCGTTAGGCGTTCATGTTTTATATGGTCGCAGAGTCCGGGCCTTAAATAACGAATAAATAATAAAACCATCGCTCAGTTTATTTATTTTGCCCGATGGTTAACTGGTCAAAAATGCTCCATAGCATTAAGTACGTCTTTTGCACGATTTATTTTGTGTAATACAAGTTAAATAATGATAAAACAGAATTGACGCAATACCGTTTTATTTCGGTTGCGTTCGTTATGCTGTTATATTTTAATTGGTTATTTACTAAAGGAACGGTGTCATTAATTTCTAGTCACATTAACCCGTTTAGAACATCAAAAACCGATTTATTACAGCGAATGTTAAAGTATCAACTTGTCCTTCAAAAGCCGTCAAATAAACCGGTTTACTTAGATTACACAGTCCTTAAAACGTTCGTTCTTCGGAGTAAAACCGGGATTAACCGATACTAATCAGTATTTCTCGAATCGATTTCGAGCCTTGCTATACTCTGAGCAAAATGCGGTTGCTAGAAAATAGAATGACTATAAGCCTGAGCAAAATGCGGTTTGTAGCATATACCGCCTGGTTGATCCTGTGCACCTAGTAATTGGCGAGAGTTACAGGTAAATTCACCAAAGCTGACATGAATGGATCGAGTCAGTGACAGAAAGTGTCTATGTCTGGATGTCAAAATGACAGTAGATACAGGTTGGGTATTGGACGACCGCATACACACAATGATAGATGTCATTGTATGTACGCCTGAAAAGGTAGAAATTGGGGATTCTTTTAAAATAACTGCAAATGTAACCCAATCTCCACATACATACATGAATAAATTTCATTTTATTTCATTTCATTTCAATTTCATTTCATTCATTCTATTCGTGCCAGCTTTAGTGAATTTACCTGTAATGTAGACCAGTATTTAGACAAAAATTTCAAGGTAGAAAAATCGTCACACAATGCTATGTAAATTATAAGTGCCTTGAACATTTTTGAAGTGTGACATCCAAACAAACGATGCATACATTTTTTGTAGTTAAAATCGCTCATAATCAATAACGCTCTATCCTCCAGGCCCCAAAGAAAGAGAAAGGCCCAGCGCCTTTACCGCCGGGCGCGTCCCCGCCAGCCTCCCCCGCGCTCGCCGCCGCGCCCGCTCCCGCGCCCGCTTCCGCTCCCGCTCCGCGCAAGCCCCCCGCGCCGCCACCGCCGCAGCAGGCCGCTGGCGAGCTGCTTGTCGATCAGGTACCTAACGAGTCATGTTACCCTGGTACCTTTACCGCCGCCGCTCCCGCTTCCGCTCCCGCTCCGCGCAAGCCCCCCGCGCCGCCACCGCCGCAGCAGGCCGCTGGCGAGCTGCTTGTCGATCAGGTACCTAACGAGTCATGTTACCCTGGTACCTTTACCGCCGCCGCTCCCGCTTCCGCTCCCGCTCCGCGCAAGCCCCCCGCGCCGCCACCGCCGCAGCAGGCCGCTGGCGAGCTGCTTGTCGATCAGGTACCTAACGAGTCATGTTACCCTGGTACCTTTACCGCCGCCGCTCCCGCTTCCGCTCCCGCTCCGCGCAAGCCCCCCGCGCCGCCACCGCCGCAGCAGGCCGCTGGCGAGCTGCTTGTCGATCAGGTACCTAACGAGTCATGTTACCCTGGTACCTTTACCGCCGCCGCTCCCGCTTCCGCTCCCGCTCCGCGCAAGCCCCCCGCGCCGCCACCGCCGCAGCAGGCCGCTGGCGAGCTGCTTGTCGATCAGGTACCTAACGAGTCATGTTACCCTGGTACCTTTACCGCCGCCGCTCCCGCTTCCGCTCCCGCTCCGCGCAAGCCCCCCGCGCCGCCACCGCCGCAGCAGGCCGCTGGCGAGCTGCTTGTCGATCAGGTACCTAACGAGTCATGTTACCCTGGTACCTTTACCGCCGCCGCTCCCGCTTCCGCTCCCGCTCCGCGCAAGCCCCCCGCGCCGCCACCGCCGCAGCAGGCCGCTGGCGAGCTGCTTGTCGATCAGGTACCTAACGAGTCATGTTACCCTGGTACCTTTACCGCCGCCGCTCCCGCTTCCGCTCCCGCTCCGCGCAAGCCCCCCGCGCCGCCACCGCCGCAGCAGGCCGCTGGCGAGCTGCTAGTCGATCAGGTACCTAACGAATTACGATACCCTGGTACCAGACTTGGGCAAAAAGTTATCTGATTGCTTCTAAAATAGTAGATTACGACACAAGTGTGAAATAATGAAGTTCGAAACAAGTGGAGATAAATTAAAGCACGACCGAAGGGAATTCTTTTTTCGCACTTGTGCCGTAATGTACTATTTTAGTACAGATGGTGCCTTTTTTAGGCGCTATATAGGAGGAGTAGCTCATTTTACGTCAGGTCCAAAACTTCGGAGGGCCATCTGTACTAAAAAACGTCGTACATACGAGACACGTGCAGAAAGGAAATTTGTAACTCGTGTCGATTTAAAACACTCGCTTCGGTCGTTTTTTAAAACATCGCCACTCGTTTCGGATTTCCTGTTTTTCGCACTTGTGTCGTAATGTACTATTTTTTTTTCTTTTTTTCAGGTGTGTCGAGAAGCGGAGAAGGTGGTCGAAGAAAAACAGAAAACACCAGAAAAGAATGAAACAAAAGACAAACCAAAACCCGAACCGAGCCCAGAAAAAGAACCATCTAGAATAGAAAAACAGAATTCCATCGAAAAAGACAACGTTAGAATTAAGAGCAGACCTAGTTCCATAGTAAGCGATTCCAGCACAGAAGGGAAGAAATACATTAGGACGAATTCCAATGAAGGGAAGAAGTTCTCTAGAACGAACTCTGTAGAGAAGGCGGTCGTAGAACTAGAGAATAGGACTAGAGAAGAAAGGAGAGAGAAGAGCAGAGAACGGCAGAGGGAAGAGAGTAAGAGTATAGAGACGAATGCTGTTGAAATTAGGCCTGTTACGGTGAGTCGACTTTGCAGTATACAATGTGCCCATGAGGAAAGGGAAAAATTTCAACAGCGGGTTTCTGACCAAATTTGAAGTTAAAAAAGTCATATGAAGTTTTCTGGATTCAGTCTATTTTAAGAGAAAAATAGTTTTTTTCTTAAATCCGTTTTAGACTGTTACGCTATGATAAACACATTTTAGGCAGACTGGCGAGAAAATGTATGAATACCTAGCGACGCAGGTTTAGCGAAGTACCCGCAGTTGGTCTTGATTATTCACTTCTAAGCTAGTTTAGTTAGTGTTGTCACTACACACAAAATCCAATGGCTATAAAATGTTTCCTCACGCTTACATTTGCAAATCACTAGATTCCACGCAAAAGGGATTCACCCTTATTTTGATTTAAATCTGCTTCACAGCAAGGTTTTACTTTTAAGCGAAAATATCAATACCTATCATAGTCGAAGGATTCTTTATTCAAGTTCAAATAATCATACGCCTCATAACCAATATGCATACAAGAAACTAAAGCATCTTTAAATAAATTGACATATAATCTTCTCTTCTCAGCCACAACCCAAAGAACCGCAAAAGCCGTCGCCAACGCCAGCGGTCGCCCAGCAAGTGGTGACCGTCGCCACGCCCGTGTTAGTAGCTGTCAGCGAGCGCGTGTCACTACTGGTCGAGCCGGCCGAGCCCAACTCGCTGGCCGCCACGCCGGCGGGGCTGGTGACCGTCACCACTACACATCCGCCCGTGCTGACTGCTAACGCGCCGGTGAGTGACGATAGGTTGTATAGGTAACGAGGCTGGGAATCCGTTATCACGCCGAGGCATGTATAGTGCTTTTCTCAAACATACAAAGAAAGAATGGCAATACTGTCGAAATTAAAAAAAGTTACTATGCAGACCTAGGCCTGAAAAGTGTTATGAAATTCCATTTCCATCCCAGTGAGTTATTGCGCTCTGAAAGCGATACTTCCGACTTCCGAGTCTATTTTAAGTAACGACAATACGTTCTTTGCTTGTTTGAGAAAGAATATTTTGTCTTAAAACGTATTTTTTGTATGAAAAACATTGTATGCATCACGGTTGGTAAGCTTCTAACACTCCTTAGTGATACCGTGCTTACTCCCCTAGATGCACTATAGTCAAACCAGAGGTCGTACCGCGAATCACGAACAAAGTGTTTTTCTCTCTCTCGCACTCGTGAATTCGTACATAAGTATGACATGGAGGCAACACTTCGTGGATAGCGGCAGGGCCTCAGCCACTTTCCTGCTGAAAAAAATTAAAAAATTAAATTAAAATTAGTTTTCATCACACTTGCTGTCTAAGCGCGCCATTGTTTGCGCGCGCAGCGGGAGTAATAAAAAAGTGAAATTCCCTAGGGAGTCATAGAAATGTCGGTACGTCATTTAATAATGTTATGTCTTAAAACTTATTTTTTTGTCGGCAAGTGTGATGAAAAACATTGTATGCATCACGGTAGGTAAGCGGAATACTAACTCGAGTCATAAAAGCCCTCCATCTAACGGCGTCGGGCTTCTAACACTCGTTAGTGATATCGTACTTACCTCCCTAGATGCACTATAATCTGACCAGGGTGCTTAGACAAGTTGCCAATCGCTAACGCTTTTTCGCACTAATATGAATGAGTGACAGAGAGGGAAAACTACGATACGCTACTAAGCGTTAGCGATTAGATAGATAACTTGGCTAAGCACCCAGCTACTTTCCTGCTATAAAAATAACGGTCGTATTACCACAGCTCCCGCCCAACGCCGTGACGATATCGACGACGCCGCCCATCGCCGACGAGGTGGTCATCGTCGGCGCCGGCTCGTCGTCCGACGACGACTGCTTCGCGCCGTCGTCGCTCGACTCGCTCGACTGCACCAACTCCTACACAGGTATAGAACAGCCAATAGTGATCGTATCACCACAGCTCCCGCCCAACGTGACGATATCGACGACGCCGCCCATCGCCGACTAGGTCGACTGCACCAACTCCTACACAGGTATAGAACAGCCAATAGTGATCGTATCACCACAGCTCCCGCCCAACGTGACGATATCGACGACGCCGCCCATCGCCGACGAGGTCGACTGCACCAACTCCTACACAGGTATAGAACAGCCAATAGTGATCGTATCACCACAACTCCCGCCCAACGTGACGATATCGACGACGCCGCCCATCGCCGACGAGGTCGACTGCACCAACTCCTACACAGGTATAGAACAGCCAATAGTGATCGTATCACCACAGCTCCCGCCCTACGTGACGATATCGACGACGCCGCCCATCGCCGACGAGGTCGACTGCACCAACTACACAGGTATAGAACAGCCAATAGTGATCGTATCACCACAGCTCCCGCCCAACGTGACGATATCGACGCCGCCCATCGCCGACGAGGTCGACTGCACCAACTACACAGGTATAGAACAGCCAATAGTGATCGTATTACCACAGCTCCCGCCCAACGTGACGATATCGACGCCGCCCATCGCCGACGAGGTCGACTGCACCAACTCCTACACAGGTATAGAACAGCCAATAGTGATCGTATCACCACAGCTCCCGCCCTACGTGACGATATCGACGACGCCGCCCATCGCCGACGAGGTCGACTGCACCAACTCCTACACAGGTATAGAACAGCCAATAGTGATCGTATTACCACAGCTCCCGCCCAACGTGACGATATCGACGCCGCCCATCGCCGACGAGGTCGACTGCACCAACTCCTACACAGGTATAGAACAGCCAATAGTGATCGTATCACCACAGCTCCCGCCCAACGTGACGATATCGACGCCGCCCATCGCCGACGAGGTCGACTGCACCAACTCCTACACAGGTATAGAACAGCCAATAGTGATCGTATTACCACAGCTCCCGCCCAACGTGACGATATCGACGTCGCCGCCCATCGCCGACGAGGTCGACTGCACCAACTCCTACACAGGTATAGAACAGCCAAAAACACGATAACTTTGCCATCTGAGTTCAGAATATTTGTACTCCCCAATAATCACCAAATAAAAAATAAAAAAATGAACTTAAACCAATTTTTCCAAGATCCCATCTTCACACCCCGACTTGCTGCCAACGGGACCATCTCGATTTGTTTTGGAGTAGGTTAGAAAAAGAATGATTGAATTCGGTTGGCTTGATATCGAGTTATTCGTCCATTTGTCGGGCACGTGTTTAATGACTTATATGGTTTAAAATTTATGACTTATATGGTTTTCTCGTTTTGGCCGTGTGGTGACGGGAGCAAGAATACATTTGTCACCACCCCAACTCCTCCTGCGGGTGTCGTAAGAGTCGACTAAGGAATTGAAGTGTCACTTACCATTATTTGATAAAAGATTGATGATGGGCAGCAGCGTCAACTGCGATCGCCGATCCGCTTGCTTGTTGTCTCGAATAAACGTTTTTTCTTTTTCTTCTTCTTCACTGGTATTCAACGAAGCGTACTTAACCTTTTATTATTTGCAGAGAAAACTCGAGGGCGGCGGTTGGACAGCAGCGAAGTGCTAATCCTGAGTCCGGGCGCGGCCGCTGACTCGGGAGTCTTCGACGATAGTGTCAACAATGTTAATATCAACGTAAGTGTATCCTGCTCATGGGTGAATATCTGAGCGTTTCAACCGCCCAATTTTGGAGTCATCATTTTTGCCGAAGTTTCTAAACGTCTCAATGTTATACTTCGTCATTTGTATTAGGTACCGTGCCTTCTTCAAATGATAACGTAGTATATTGTAAGGAATAGAAACTTTGACAAAAATTATGCCACCAAAATTAGGCGGTTGAAACGGTCAGATATGCACCCTCAATATCAATGAACATAAGTTGCAACACCACTACTCTTCATTTATTTCGTATAATCAGCATTACTCAAAAATTTGTATATTTGGGTCAGTTAATAGTGTTAAAAAATGTAAGATAAGATCCATCATATTATCAAAAATATTTGTTTGAATACTTTTTTTTGGTATAAAAATCTGGTAATGAAAGAGGACAGATCCATTCAAACTTCTTGGGACGTTTTTTAATAAGTGATAATTGGGATTCGAATTTGCGAGATCTGTATTAAGAGTGACGTTAGTGATAGACTATCATAATGTAAAAATATATTAGCACATAACAATAATTTGTCAAGTTGCAAGCAAGTGGTGATAAATTTAAAGACTTCCAAAGTGTTACATAGATTCGAATTGCAAATTCGCATTTTTAAAAATTATTCGCACAAATCGATGATTGACTGGTGAAACCCGAAGTCGAGATAACTCATTAAAATTTCATTGAAATGGCAACCTCACGTAAGTGTCATATAGTATCTCAAAAACCGGTTCGCTCGACTTTTCAGGTTTCTCTAGGCCAATTTTGTAACTGTGAAAGTTGTGCAGTTAGCGCGTAAATAAAGAAATAAAAATAAAATGGCACAATATAAAGGAATGAGTGTTGTCGCAGGACACCTCGCACGTGTCGGTGGTGACGGTGGGCAGCGAGGAGCCTCGCGTGCGCGACTCGGCCGCGGCCGGCGCCAGGGTCGCCCGGCTCAGCCCCGACAGCTTCGAGAGGTACCCTACTCTATTGTAACTATTCCACAATGTTTTTAACCGACTTCAAAAAAGGAGGAGGTTCTCAATTCGACTGAATTTTTTTTTTTTTTGTTGTATGTATGTTACCTGATATCTCCGAGAATAGTGAACCGATTTTAAAATTTCTTTTTGTGATCGAACGTGTATTACCCCGAGATGGTCCCGTTGGCACCAAGTTGCGGTCTGATGATGGGATCTTGGAGAAATCGAGGGATCTCTTCAATTGATATAGGTACATGTATGGCACTTTTGGTAATTTTCATTCATTTACAAGAATGTGCATTCAGAAAGTAGGATTTGAGGAAACCAATGATGGAAACAAATCGGGAATCTTGGAGAAACCGGTTGAAGTCGGTTTTTTAAATTTTTAATTTGGTAATTATTATTTAGGTAGATCCTACGCGGTCGTCCCTGATGCGAACCGACCTGATCAAATCTGCTACAGGAGCATTCCACGAAAACATCTACTTTTTGTCGCTTACGACTCGCTATGGTAGATACCCTAATAAAGTATGCTGGCTTCTAGGAAACACTGCCAATCTAAAAGCCTAGATATGTTATTATTATACCGTGTGGTGACGGCAGTAAGAATACATTTGTCACCACCCCAACTCCTGCGGGTGTCGTAAGAGTCGACTAAGGGATTGAAGTGTCACTGACCATTTTACAACATTGATGATGGGCAGCAGCGTCATCATAGTGGGCACATTACTGCGGTCGCCAATCCGCTTGCCCAGCGTGACGATTATGGGCATTTACCTCCTAATGCGTCTATACGCTTAGTTAATAGGAGAGGCCTACGTCCAGCAGTGGACTAACATAGGCTGATGATGAGATCCTCCCTACGCGGTCGTCCCTGATGCGGTGCACCGACCTGATCAAATCTGCTACAAACCAGCCCGTGCACGAGAATAGTAATACTTGACTCTTATAAAATTTTGTGCAAAAAATAATTATTTTCTGTTGTATTTATTGAAAAGATCAATATTTTTGGATTACGGTGTATTAAAAGTGTTTGATGGGTAACAGTCAAAGACAAAATAAGGTGTATACAAAAACGTTCAAAAATATGTCCTAGTGCACCCTAATTCTGTGTAATAGGAACGTCGTAACATATTTACGAGCGGATTCTTTCGATACTTATTTTTGCACTTGACTGTACATAATTTTTATTGAAAAAAATATTTTATATTTTTATAACAGCTAAATTCTGTTTTTTTGATTGTCGTATTTTTTATTTCATTGCATATGTTTGAGAAAAGCACTATATATGCCTCGACGTGAATTGAGCTTACCGGCTTCGGCCTCACTACGTTCGGCCGTCCATACCTACTCAGTCGATAAGCCCATCTTTCCCGGCGTCTGCAGTAATGTATTTTTCATCACACTTGCTGTCTAAGCGCGCCATTGCTTGCGCGCGTAGCGGGAGTAATAGAAAAGTGAAATTCCCTAGGGAGTAATAGAAATGTCAGTACGTCATTTAATAATATGATGTCTTAAAACTTATTTTTTTGTCGGCAAGTGTGATGAAAAACATTGTATGCATCACGGTAGGTAAGCGGAATACTAACTCGAGTCATAAAAGCCCTCCGCCTGACGGCGTCGGGCTTCTAACACTCTCGTTAGTAATTCCGTACTTACCTCCCTTGATGCACAATGTACTAATAAAGTTGTAGGGAGAGGGCACTAAGGAATGAGATAGTAAAATTAATATGTCATGCTTTATTATGAATCCGTACCTACGATTTACGTAAGAACTTACAGGAGTGCTTTACGTTTTACAGCGACAATATTCACAATTGATGTACATTTGCAGCAGGAGATCGCAATCCGACAGCGGTTCAGTAGCGTCGGAGGGGTCCCGCCGCGGCGCCGACGCGGACTCGCTCGCCACCTCGCACTCGCACGACTCGCGCCGCTACTCCAACCCCAACAATGTCATGTGAGTACACTCGCAGTAGACCGCAGACCGACAGCGGTTCAGTAGCGTCGGAGGGGTCCCGCCGCGGCGCCGACGCGGACTCGCTCGCCACCTCGCACTCGCACGACTCGCGCCGCTACTCCAACCCCAACAATGTCATGTGAGTACACTCGCAGTAGACCGCAGACCGACAGCGGTTCAGTAGCGTCGGAGGGGTCCCGCCGCGGCGCCGACGCGGACTCGCTCGCCACCTCGCACTCGCACGACTCGCGCCGCTACTCCAACCCCAACAATGTCATGTGAGTACACTCGCAGTAGACCGCAGACCGACAGCGGTTCAGTAGCGTCGGAGGGGTCCCGCCGCGGCGCCGACGCGGACTCGCTCGCCACCTCGCACTCGCACGACTCGCGCCGCTACTCCAACCCCAACAATGTCATGTGAGTACACTCGCAGTAGACCGCAGACCGACAGCGGTTCAGTAGCGTCGGAGGGGTCCCGCCGCGGCGCCGACGCGGACTCGCTCGCCACCTCGCACTCGCACGACTCGCGCCGCTACTCCAACCCCAACAATGTCATGTGAGTACACTCGCAGTAGACCGCAGACCGACAGCGGTTCAGTAGCGTCGGAGGGGTCCCGCCGCGGCGCCGACGCGGACTCGCTCGCCACCTCGCACTCGCACGACTCGCGCCGCTACTCCAACCCCAACAATGTCATGTGAGTACACTCGCAGTAGACCGCAGACCGACAGCGGTTCAGTAGCGTCGGAGGGGTCCCGCCGCGGCGCCGACGCGGACTCGCTCGCCACCTCGCACTCGCACGACTCGCGCCGCTACTCCAACCCCAACAATGTCATGTGAGTACACTCGCAGTAGACCGCAGACCGACAGCGGTTCAGTAGCGTCGGAGGGGTCCCGCCGCGGCGCCGACGCGGACTCGCTCGCCACCTCGCACTCGCACGACTCGCGCCGCTACTCCAACCCCAACAATGTCATGTGAGTACACTCGCAGTAGACCGCAGACCGACAGCGGTTCAGTAGCGTCGGAGGGGTCCCGCCGCGGCGCCGACGCGGACTCGCTCGCCACCTCGCACTCGCACGACTCGCGCCGCTACTCCAACCCCAACAATGTCATGTGAGTACACTCGCAGTAGACCGCAGACCGACAGCGGTTCAGTAGCGTCGGAGGGGTCCCGCCGCGGCGCCGACGCGGACTCGCTCGCCACCTCGCACTCGCACGACTCGCGCCGCTACTCCAACCCCAACAATGTCATGTGAGTACACTCGCAGTAGACCGCAGACCGACAGCGGCGAGGTGGCGTCGAAGTCCCGGTATTCAAATGTATGCAACCACGGAATTTTATAATGTCGAATTCCGTAGTTGCATTTTATGTTAAATTCCGTGGTTGCATTTTATGTCAAATTCCGTGGTTGCATTTTACAATGTCAAATTCCGTGGTTGCATTTTATGACAAATTCCGTGGTTGCATTTTACAATGTCAAATTCCGTGGTTGCATTTTACAATGTCAAATTCAGTGGTTGCATTTTATGTCTAATTCCGTGGTTGCATTTTACAATGTCATATTCCGTGGTTGCCTTTTACAATGGCAAATTCCGTGGTTGCATTTTACAATGTCAAATTCCGTGGTTGCATTTTACAATGTCAAATTCCGTGGTTGCATTTTACAATGTCAAATTTTGTGGTTGCATTTTACAATGTCGAATTCCGTGGTTGCATTTTATGACAAATTCCGTTGTTGCATTTTACAATGTCAGATTCCGTGGTTGCCTTTTACAATGTCAAATACCGTGGTTGCATTTTACAATGTCAAATTTCATGGTTGCATTTTACAATGTCAAATTCCGTGGTTGCATTTTACAATGTCAAATTCCGTGGTTGTCTCGTTCATCGTGGTGCGATACGTTAGCTGGCGTCCCGCTGGGCGGTGTGCTGTCTCCGCTTCTTTTCTCTATCTTCATTAATTCTATCACTCGTAATATCCATTCTTCCTATCATTTATATGCCGATGACCTGCAGATCTACTCCCAATGCCCTTTATGTGACCTGGTCTCTCAGATTAGTTTTACTAATCGCGACTTAGAGCGTATTTTGTCTTGGAGCTCCAGTTATGGGATTAGAGTAAATCCTGCAAAAACGCAAGTAATTATAATTGGCAGCCCTAAGACCATAGCAAAAAGTGAACTTTGAAAGTCTACCACCTATCACTTTCGATGGAGTCCAGATCCCGTTTTCAAGCCAAGTAAAGAACCTAGGAGTAATCCTGGATCGTACACTTTCTTGGATTCCGCAAGTTAACGAGGTGAGCCGTAAGATTTTTGCTGCGGTGGGATCTTTGAGGCGTCTCCGAAATTTTTTACCACTTGCCACTAAGGTTGCGCTGGCCCAATCTCTTCTTCTGCCTATTTTAGATTATGCTGACGTCTCCTACTTAGATCTTTCTGAAGAGCAGTTAAATAAGCTTGAACGGCTTCAAAACGTTTGCATACGCTTTATTTTTGGGCTGCGTAAATATGATCATATCTCTAGTTTCCGTACGCAGCTCAAATGGCTGCCGATACGTTTTCGTCGGGTTTCCCACATTCTCTCACTTCTATACGGCACGTTGTTTATCCCTAATACCCCTGGCTATCTTAAGGAGCGTTTTTCTTTTCTTTCTTCCGTCCGATGTGCTGAAAATCTTTTGCTTGTCACCCCTCGATCGTCTACAAAAATTTACAAAAAGTCCTTCAGTTTTCAGTCTGTTAGGTTGTGGAATGCTTTGCCCATTAATATAAGACGTGCCCAATCCTTACCCGGTTTTAAGAAGCTTTTTATGACAAATTCCGTGGTTGCATTTTAGAATGTCAAATTTCGTGGTTGCATTTTACAATGTCATATTCCGTGGTTGCATTTTACAATGGCAAATTCCGTGGTTGCATTTTATAGTGTCAAATTCCGTGGTTGCATTTAACAATGTCAAATTTCGTGGTTGCATTTTACAATGTCAAATTCCTTGGTTGCATTCCTTGGTTCCATTTGTCAGCCTCTGTAGCCTAGTTGGTAGTGACCCTGCCTTCGAAGCTGGAGGTTCCGGGTTCGAATCCCGGCGAGGGCATTCTTTGTGTATTTATTTATCACAAATGTTTGTTCCTTGGTCATGGCTGTGTATGTATCTAAGTATCTATACGTATCTATCTATTATATATATCGTCGCCTGGTACCCACAACACAAGCCTTAATTGAGCTTACCGTGGTACTAGGTTGATTTGTGTAAGATGTCCCAAGATATTTATTTATTTATTTATTTATTTATTTATTTATTTATTTATTATACAATGTCATATTCCGTGGTTGCATTTTACAATGTCAAATTCCGTGGTTGCATTTTACAATGTCAAATTCCGTGGTTGTATTTTACAATGTCAAATTCCGTGGTTGCATTTTACAATGTCAAATTCCGTGGTTGCATTTTACAATGTCAAATTCCGTGGTTGCATTTTATAATGTCTAATTCCGTGGTTGCATTTTTCGTGAAATTCCGTGGTTGCATTTTATAATGTCAAATTCCGTGGTTGCATTTTACAATGTTAAATTCCGTGGTTGCATTTTACAATGTCATACTCCGTGGTTGCATACTGCATATACTGCCGATACTGCAATTCCAACAATGACGTCATATGAATGCATTTATAGATAAAAACTTCATAGCTATAGCAGTCAAAAGCTTAATGAGCGACTTGTATAATCATATGCTCAGAAAGTGCGGTTTCTAAGGGTAAATTTAGGCACAGAAAGTGACACATTTGTAAACAGGCGCAGGAATTAATTTTCATAGTACTTTTTTGCACGATCTGTAGCCTAGATTACCTTTTTTCCTCGCATTAACCTTTTGACCGCAATAATCTGATATATCAGACAAAAATAAAGACTGAAAAAACCTTTCTTTTAGGACCCCTATTATTTTTTAAGTACCTATTCAACGATACCCTATAGGATTACAGCAAAATAAAAAAAACCGGCCAAGTGCCAACGAGCGAGTGGCCAAAAAACCGCGCGAAGGGTTCCGTACCATTATCAATGTATTATTAAAAAAATACAGTTAAATCATCCTATCTCAAAAACTATAGGAGATAATTTAATCAAACCAAAAATCGTTGATAGAGTTTATTAATGTGCATAACATATACTTTTTTTTTAATTTTAAATCGCGTCGTTTAAAAAATAGAGGGGGGGGGGGACACATTTTTCAGACTTTGAGAGCTGATATCTCGAAAACGATTTGCTTAAATAAAAATGAGATGTATAAACCTTCATATCATTTTATAAGACCTTTCTATTAATACCCCACACGATTATATACAACTAAAAAAAAATTCTATCCCTCAGTTACATGTATGGAGGGCCCCCACCCCAATGGTTTTTTTTACAATTTAGTATCATAATCCTGTAGCGGTTCATACAACACATATCCTTACTAAGTTTCGTTACTGTAGCATTTATAGTTTCCGAGTAAATCGGCTGTGACAGACGGACAGACGGACAGACGGACAGACGGACAGACGGACATGACGAATCTATAAGGGTTCCGTTTTTGCCATTTTGGCTACGGAACCCTAAAAATCATCCCCACTGTACTGCTAGGGGAGGTACCCAAAAATATTTTATTGACGTACGGATCCTTGTTACAGAGTAAACCAAGACAGCCAAGTCCTAGAGAACGGGAACCTGGAAGAGCAGGTGGTGCTCCGACGGAAGACCCAAGACGGGCAGCCCAACAACAGGATACAAAGGTAAGAATATGCACTATTTTAATCTATAAATACGACAAGTTAATAGGCTACTTGACCCATTTTTAAAGTTTGTCTTATATTATTAATCAATATCTGATTAACGGAAAAAAATATAAATATATTTTTTCACGACCTAGAAAACCACAAAATTATAACTTAAAATTTAAACTTTCGCTACCGCGCGAAAACGATACTAGCCATGTTAATGCTTAGATTATCTGTGGTGTGACGTCACTCAAACCGAAAACAAACATTTGACATGTCACTTATGTCATGTCAATGTCACAGCAAAGCTACACGCCTACATGTCCATGGCGAATTTCACTCGTATAAGATTCGACTTGAAGTTAGTTTAAGATCCTATGACGTCACATCATGGCCGACACCGTTTTCAGAGTACGAAATTAAAAAAAATAAAAAAATTTTTTCATTGAAAAATATGTACCCATCAAACACTTTTAATACACCGTGATCGAAAAATATTGATCTTTTCAATAAATACTACAGAGAATAATAATTTTTTGCACTAAATTCCATATGAATCAAGTAGCCTATTAGCAGAGACCGGAAAATCCATAGCAAAACATAATACTGTCGCTATGAAACTAGGGTGAGAAACATTTTATTATCGATATCGAGTAAGTGTATCAACCACGTCCGTTTCAAACCGTTTTAAGATACAAATAATAATTAACTACAGAGACACAACTTATATTTCATCGCTGTCGTACGCAATGAAATTACAATAATGACATTCAATGTCTTATGGCTATTAATTTGTCTCGTTAACTTACTGTTGTTGTGTGTTAATCTACATAAAAGTGTGTGTATAGGTCGAAAGAAGACATCCACCTGGCCAACCTCAAGAAGAAGACGAGGAAACGCACGAGAAAGTTCGAGATCGACGGTGTGATGGTCACCACTACCACTTCCAAGGTAACCCACTGCTGAAGATTCGTCAAATGATTCTTTATTCAAATTAGAATATCAATAAACTCTTTTGAATCGTCTAAGATACATACAATTAAAACTACTTCCGGTTCTAACCCTACACCACTCACCCCGGGAAGAAACTTGGCCGGACTTTTTTTTTCAAATAATCATGTTATCTACATCTTACAACTAACATGCATTAAAAAAAAGAACTAATACATAAAATTGATTTCAGTAAATTGAATTATAAGAATAATAACAAGATGTAAAGTCTTTAAAAGTTCAAAAAATTATATGTAATAATTTGTAGAGAAGTAAAGGTCTGTGTCAGAATAGGTTTATAACTTTCCGTCACCGAATGCACTAATCCCAAAACGTACTAATAGTCAATAAACTCTAATTTCATAATCACCTCTTGTCATAAGAAACTAGTCCCATGTTACCATATTCCCAAAAAACACCCGTTGTTGATACACACCGGGACCATTGCGAACTACTCCCAAAATAAGCTTTTCCCAAAATACCCTAAAATTTCTTCTACTGAAAGTGTCGAAATGCTCTAGTTACATAATCCACTGTTCCCAAAATATACTTTTCCCAAAATACCCTAAAATTTATATTCTACTGAAAGCGGCCAAATAGGTACTCTAGTTTCATAAATCTACTATTCCTAAAACACTCTTAAGGATCCTGATCATATCATGATCACATTCTTTGGTCATCTTTTTGCATCGTATTCACAGGCCAGGGCTTAATCGTATTGTATTGTTAGGTATTTATTTCATCGTATAATAAAAACAGAAACAGAAAATACATAATAAGACACACTATATTATATCTACACTAAGACCAGTCAATAGCTAGATATTAGCTGTGGTATATGACATCTCTTTCTACTCAATATGAATCGTATTTTAGGGTTCCGTAGTAAACTAACAAGAAACCCTTATAGTTTCGTCATGTCGTCTGTCTCTCCGTCCGTCCTCGCTTATTCTCAGCAACCACTAGCACTAGAAAGTGGTAATTTGTTATACAGTACCGGCCAATAATACAGGTACATACAGGTTTTTTTCAGTAGATTTATTTTTATTTTTGTAAGTGTTTTTCACACTTTCCACCTCACGACTATAGATAGTCTAGGCATAGGCCTTTACACTAGCGATGAAAAAACTGGTCATCATGTAGTGATTTTTTCATAAAGAGATTTTGCGTAAGGCATGGATTTCTTAGTAAAATTATTTTTTTTACTACAGCTATTTTAGCAATATGCTGTGTCTCCAATTGCAATTCACAATACTTAATTGCAGTATTCATCATTAAACTGTGCAAAAGTACAAACAGCAACACTCCTAACTGACCATTAAAGACAGAGCAGAGAGAAAATGAAAGAGATAAATATATTTATATTATGTCAACTTCAAATTAAATAATACACGGGAATGTTGATTGACGCAACTTGGTCGAATAATACAAATCGGGTTCCGAAATCATATGAGACTGGTATCACGACTTCTGCCGAACTCTGCTGACCAATGGAGCGGGCCTTGCTACGGTTAACCAATGATCGCTCGCGGTTTCTTCAGAAGGTGACATTACCATGGTTACGTAATAACAAAAACGTTTAACCAATGATTGATGATTGATTTTCCGGAAGCTGACGTTACTCTAGTTACGTTATATATAACATCCGCTTTAGTCCTGGAGACGTCAATCTAACTTCAGAGCCGGTAATTTGACTGCTAAGCTGCTATGTAGAAATTTTCGTTCATTTTCTTTTCAACGGCTGTCACTGTCAGATATTTTTTCAAAGTTAGAATTTCAGCCAGAAACTATCAAGTCTCTATTAAACATTTGTATGGCTACTGACAGATTAAAGGTCGACTGTCCTATAAAGGTAGACTGTCCAACGTCTATCTACCCTATTGCCACAAAGGTTACATAAGTATTCAACTAACGTCAACTAAGAGATGTGACGAATGATAATAAAGACAGCAATAGCATTTGTCTCTGTCAATGGAAAAAATAATTTTAAATTGCCCGATAACATGGCTATTTGTAAAAATATCTTGACTTGAAAAAATACCTCGCCTATTAATGTTAGATAAATCATGGCAAGCCGTGTGGTGACGGCAATAAGAAAAAAAATTGTCACCACCCCAACTCCTCCTGCGGGTGTCGTAAGAGTCGACTAAGGGATTGAAGAGTCACTGACCATTATTTGATCAAAGATTGATCATGGGCAGCAGCGTCATCACAGTGGACACATTACTGCGATCGCCAATCCGCTTGCCCAGCGTGGCGATTATGGGCATTTACCTCCTAATGCGTCTATACGCGTAGTTAATAGGAGAGGCCTACGTCCAGCAGTGGACTATCATAGGCTGATGATGATGATGATGAAATCATGGCATCCGAGCCATCCGATTTGAAGAAAACATACTTTTTTTATATGGTTTTTATTTTTTGTTACATTAATGAATAAATTCTTGTTGACCTCGTAAAAACATTAATAAATTACTAAACGGTTTCAGACAAATCTATGAAGAACTGTCGTTATCCAGTTTCCACTAGGAACAACGACATCTAGCGTCTAATAATGGCCGATAGCTAATTCTTAATTTTCGTAGACGAAGGAATCTTTATAATTATGTCAACTAGTTTTCAAATACTGAAATTTTGACGCAACAAAGATGACATATCATCGGGGACCATCGGAAATGTCGCAATCGTGCCTACTAACGAAAAATACCGAACCCATAATATTACACGACCAAATTGCATCCTTTGCCAAGTGGCTCAACATTCCTATGTAACTGACATGTGATTCTCTTTCATGCAATATTTCCAATTTCTGAAGTGTATACCTAGCTGTGTTGCTGTTTGTACCAAAATAATATGCTATCTACATGCGAACATGTGCCGCTTACTCTATACACGCTCATACCAAAAGTCACGAATGTGATATATTATTGGCCGATACTGTAAATATTTGTACCAAATTACACATTAATCACGTGGACAAAGTGGTAAAATAAAAATGCTAAAATATGACCAAAGAATGTGATCATGATATGATCAAGATCCTTGACAGTGTTTTAGGAATAGTAGATTATGAAACTAGAGTACCTATTTGGCCGCTTTCAATAGAATATAAATTTTAGGGTATTTTGGGAAAAGTGTATTTTGGCAACAGTGGATTATGTAACTAGAGCATTTCGACACTTTCAGTAGAAGAAATTTTAGGGTATTTTGGGAACAGCTTATTTTGCGAGTAGTTCGCAATGGTCCCGGTGTGTATCAACAACGGGTGTTTTTTGGGAATATGGCAACATGGGACTAGTTTCTTATGACAAGAGGTGATTATGAAATTAGAGTTTATTGACTATTAGTACGTTTTGGGATTAGTGCATTCGGTGACGGAAAGGTTTATAATAATAACATTATTGTAATGCACGTTTGGAGATGTATAAGGTCTCCAAGCGTAAATTTAATTTAATGACACAAAGTAATAATTGAAACCTAAATTACTCTAAGCTGAGTATAGGCTTCTTCTTTGTTACGCCACTTTCCTCGGTTTTGTGCTAGTTGCATCCACTGCTTTGTTGCCGTTACTATGTTACTAGCGATTAAACCCTTTGCCTACGGGTGTGAACGAAATAATTTTGATACCGTGTGACAAATACTGCTTTTCACACCACCTATGAGAAAAATCAGTTGTCAGCCTCTGTAGCCTAGTTGGTAGTGACCCTGCCTACGAAGCTGGAGGTTCCGGGTTCGAACCCCGGCGAGGGCATTCTTTGTGTATTTATTTATCACAAATGTTTGTTCCTTGGTCGTGGCTGTGTATGTATCTAAGTATCTATATGTATATATCTATTATATATATCGTCGCCTGGTACCCACACCACAAGCCTTAATTGAGCTTACCGTGGGACTAGGTTGATTTGTGTAAGTTGTCCCAAGATATTTATTTATTTATTTTATTTTTATTTATAAATAAAAGATATCACATATTCAATATTTATGCAAATAATACATTCTGAAGAAATTTTTATCAATTATGAACGTAATGTTTATTTTCATATTACATTGTAATTTTTTAGGCTGGTAATAGAAAGTTCTTGAACAGAAAAGTACCACTTTGATCCCTCCTAGCAGGGAAGAAAAGACCCGAAATCGAATAGGTGGTGTGAAAAATATTTTTGACAAAAACATTTCTCCTAAGGTTATATGGGGCGACGAGGAAAGCGGGCGCACGTGGGACGACCACGCGCTCCGCAAACAGGAGCTTCGCGAGATCAAGATGCTGCAAAAACAAGAGCAGAAGCAGTTCCAAGACCTCAGCGCCAAGGAGCAGCAGTTGCGAGAACAGCAGGATAAGCGGTGAGTAGAATGTAGAAGATAAATCTAGGGTGCCTTTAGAAAGATGATCGTATATCGATGTAATTACATACGGAAAGATCACAAAGAGGAATCCTGAAGATAATTCTCAAAGTACGTCGTCGGTTCCCTACTTTTGAAATTTATAAGAATATGGATGTTCTTAGTGTCCGAGCCAGTTTTATTCTTCAAGCTACATTAAAATTCCATCGACGACGCCTTACAATTTCCCCGAATTATCACAAAAACGTAATGTTCGGTTCCCTGTCCCTCGCACAAAATCTACTTTTGCTCAAAGATTTAGTTCTTTCATATATCCCTATGTATACAATCAAATTTGTTCAAAATTTCCTTTGCAAGAATACTCTCTTCGAGAAACAAAAAATAAAATGTAAACATGGCTCAAGTCTCTTCATTATGAGGACATAGAGAAGTTGCTGAGAGTTGTACAGTGAAGGTAAACATTTGTTCAACATGTACACACGTATAGACACACACGCATAGACACGTACACATACACATATGTATACACAAACTCCTCAAATCTTCATTCATTCATATATTGATAGGTTACTTTAAGTATCTTTTCCGAATGTTGGTTACCTGCAGTACAGGCTTTGCCTAGTGCAGGAACCAGACTAACTATTGTTGTAAACCCATACCACGAATAAATGTCTTATGTCTTATGAGATAACTATTCATTAAAATAGCAACTTCTCGTATGTGTCTAGTTCGTATTTTACCCTTAATTCGACAATGTCCAAAATAATGGACATTATAGTGTAGCCCCAACCTATTCAGTCCTGTAGAGCCGCAACCTAATTGAAACTTGATCCCATTCCTAATAAGGAACCTACAATAGTTAACCTAAATTAAAGCCATAAACATTGGACTCAGATTACTGTAATTCCAGCTACTTCCTTACACACACCAGCCACGAAACACCCACGAATATTACCTTGACCCGCAGCCTTACATGGTTATCCCCTCTTTACTTAATACATATGATTTTAGTATATAAGTCCTTGTTTCACGAATAAAGATATTCATAATATTTTCTTCGGTTACCGCGAGGATTACGCATGAAATAAAACTATGAAAACTGATAAACTCGCGTATATTAACCAATTTTAACTTCATTCCGACGTTTCGAACCCTGTAAAGTGTTCGAGTTTACCCGTTTTCATAGTTTTATTTAAATATATTCAGTTTTACCTCAGACTTCGTTGTATCATTTACTACGTCAAACCACTCTTCAACATGATCTTTGACCTACTTTTTGTATTTTATTCCGATTCAGAATTATTAACATTAAGTGCCAAAGGAGGCTTGAACATACGACCATCCCTTACTTTTGTAGAATTAAGGGCTAAGAAATCGATTTGCTCGACTTATCAGATTTCACCAGGAAACCCTCGAGATATGGAAAATTATCACGCGGTGTATTGCATCATATAACGATAGTTTTTTTTTATATTGTCCCATGAAATTAAATACGGTCGAAGTATAGACTAGATCACGACTGTAGGCTTATGATGGTACCTTGTGTAATCGTTTGTCGTTGTTGCAGTCAGGTTCTAACAAGTATGTAAGTGCGAAAGTGATGCGTAGCACGATAATTAGATAAAACGGGACCATCATAAGCTACCTGGGTTGAAATCATGTGGTTCGGCAGAGGCACCAGCCATTAGTCTTATCTGTTTAGCCGAAACTAAACGAATTTCTTAGCGAGTAAATTGCCGCACGAGACAGTTCTTGCCATTTTGAAACAGCTTCGCCTAACGTACATTTGCGGCGAGATGCGTCTTAGGCACTGGTCTCACCGCGAGCTACTAAGCTATGAACTATCGGCTATAATGGATAGTTCATAGCTTAGTAGCTCGCGGTGAGACCAGTGCCTTAGTTCAGTTGCTTCGCGGAGACAATCGCTACGCGAAGAAACTTGGCCAAGCAAGACCCACCATTGCATAGCGACACGATCCATCAACTAACAATTACGTATCCATTAAGAGGATCCCGACGTGTGCTCACAGGTGGTTTTAGTCTCACGTTAGTTAATAGTATAATAGTAGATTACGTATAGTTGCATACACTACTTTATCTACACACATATCATAAGTGCTCTAAGATGCGTTCAGAAACAAAGCCTTCTCATACTTGGCTCTCGACTTTTGCGGCAACAGGTTGTTAGTTGCGGTCATAGCTGCATTGAGTATGTCCGGCGGAGTGCTCATATCGTTATCTGAGTCACTGCCACTCATTATCAAGTAATTATCAGTATTATCACAAAGTATTCACATTTTTTGACTTGTAGTAGTAAGCCAACAAACAAAAGACAGCTCGGAAGAAACGGCAGCGATTTGAATCTGAGTCATATTTTTTAAATCATATACAATCGAGTTATGTCCATATTCTTGTGTCACTCGATATGAAAATATCGTCCGATTGTAACTAAAAACATACTGAATTAACTTTTTGTGTCGATGACTGGCTGAATATCTTTAGTTACCAGAATAGACACTTGAATATGACAGCTGTTCCAAATTTAAAACTCATAACCTCCGGAAAATCTTATATAACGTTAACTTTATTTATGTGCCAAGTTCTGATGGTGGGTAATGCTGGTCATTGTCTATTGTTTCTGAACGCATTTTAGAGCACTTAACGATATTAGTGTAGATAAAATTCTAAAATGTACGTATCCTTTCAGATTCGAAGCGGAACTAGCATCACTAGCGCGAGCGCACGAAACCGACCTGGACACACTCGCGCGAGCGCAACGCGCGGCCGCCGAGCGAGCCGAGCAGCAACTAGAGGCCGAACTACGGCACGCGGCCAAGCGGCTCCGGGCCGAACACGAGCGCGACCTGCGACACTTCCGCGACACGCTCAAGCAGGAGCTGCGGCTGCTGAAGCAGGTGTGTGTAGCACTAGCCCACACAGCGAGCAACAAACAGCGAGCAGGCAGAAGTACGGCACGCGGCCAAGCGGCTCCGGGCCGAACACGAGCGCGACCTGCGACACTTCCGCGACACGCTCAAGCAGGAGCTGCGGCTGCTGAAGCAGGTGTGTGTAGCACTAGCCCACACAGCGAGCAACAAACAGCGAGCAGGCAGAAGTACGGCACGCGGCCAAGCGGCTCCGGGCCGAACACGAGCGCGACCTGCGACACTTCCGCGACACGCTCAAGCAGGAGCTGCGGCTGCTGAAGCAGGTGTGTGTAGCACTAGCCCACACAGCGAGCAACAAACAGCGAGCAGGCAGAAGTACGGCACGCGGCCAAGCGGCTCCGGGCCGAACACGAGCGCGACCTGCGACACTTCCGCGACACGCTCAAGCAGGAGCTGCGGCTGCTGAAGCAGGTGTGTGTAGCACTAGCCCACACAGCGAGCAACAAACAGCGAGCAGGCAGAAGTACGGCACGCGGCCAAGCGGCTCCGGGCCGAACACGAGCGCGACCTGCGACACTTCCGCGACACGCTCAAGCAGGAGCTGC
Source organism: Thaumatotibia leucotreta (assembly GCA_025490895.1). Lineage (NCBI taxonomy): Eukaryota > Metazoa > Arthropoda > Insecta > Lepidoptera > Tortricidae > Thaumatotibia > Thaumatotibia leucotreta. The sequence continues at coordinate 22,087 of JALPQI010002908.1, read as the reverse complement.
GGCTGCTGAAGCAGGTGTGTGTAGCACTAGCCCACACAGCGAGCAACAAACAGCGAGCAGGCAGAAGTACGGCACGCGGCCAAGCGGCTCCGGGCCGAACACGAGCGCGACCTGCGACACTTCCGCGACACGCTCAAGCAGGAGCTGCGGCTGCTGAAGCAGGTGTGTGTAGCACTAGCCCACACAGCGAGCAACAAACAGCGAGCAGGCAGAAGTACGGCACGCGGCCAAGCGGCTCCGGGCCGAACACGAGCGCGACCTGCGACACTTCCGCGACACGCTCAAGCAGGAGCTGCGGCTGCTGAAGCAGGTGTGTGTAGCACTAGCCCACACAGCGAGCAACAAACAGCGAGCAGGCAGAAGTACGGCACGCGGCCAAGCGGCTCCGGGCCGAACACGAGCGCGACCTGCGACACTTCCGCGACACGCTCAAGCAGGAGCTGCGGCTGCTGAAGCAGGTGTGTGTAGCACTAGCCCACACAGCGAGCAACAAACAGCGAGCAGGCAGAAGTACGGCACGCGGCCAAGCGGCTCCGGGCCGAACACGAGCGCGACCTGCGACACTTCCGCGACACGCTCAAGCAGGAGCTGCGGCTGCTGAAGCAGGTGTGTGTAGCACTAGCCCACACAGCGAGCAACAAACAGCGAGCAGGCAGAAGTACGGCACGCGGCCAAGCGGCTCCGGGCCGAACACGAGCGCGACCTGCGACACTTCCGCGACACGCTCAAGCAGGAGCTGCGGCTGCTGAAGCAGGTGTGTGTAGCACTAGCCCACACAGCGAGCAACAAACAGCGAGCAGGCAGAAGTACGGCACGCGGCCAAGCGGCTCCGGGCCGAACACGAGCGCGACCTGCGACACTTCCGCGACACGCTCAAGCAGGAGCTGCGGCTGCTGAAGCAGGTGTGTGTAGCACTAGCCCACACAGCGAGCAACAAACAGCGAGCAGGCAGAAGTACGGCACGCGGCCAAGCGGCTCCGGGCCGAACACGAGCGCGACCTGCGACACTTCCGCGACACGCTCAAGCAGGAGCTGCGGCTGCTGAAGCAGGTGTGTGTAGCACTAGCCCACACAGCGAGCGGCCGGGCCTTATGTACTATCGACAAAATTGAATCCTGACCCACAATAAGAGCTTGTCATAGTAACTTTGAAAAGAAAATTGCTGCATCTGACGTACAATTTGAGTTTCAATGTTACTATGACAAGGTCTTTTTGTGGGTCAGGATTCAATTTTGTCGATAGTACATGTGATTGGGTTAATCCTTATATTGGCAAATTAAATAAAAATCGTACGTTCTATGCTCGCCATTGTGTAGAGCAGGGGCCAGTTTCTCGAAAGCTTATAACTTGTTATACAAGTGAAAGTCTTTTTAACACTATTAATTAGATAAGGACTTCCGCTTGTATTACAAGTTATACGTTTTCGAGAGATAGGCCTCAGTAGTTTAAAAAAAATACAAAAGGGTTGAAGACTTATGTTCATTGTGACGAACATGGCAAAAAGGGCTAAGGCTACACTGGAGAAATTGCTGGAAATTGCAGCGCGAAGTAATTTGATTTTTATAGATGCGTCTATTGAGGTGTTGTGGCAGCTGAGCGTGTATTTTAGCTAAACATTTACGTTGAGTGAGAAGTGAGGATTTGTATTGGATCGCGCATGAGATAATTTATCCATTGTGTTTTTGACAATTTAATCGCAAAGAATATCGTTCAGCGTGGCGAGGCTAGTGTGTATATGACCAAGATATTAGGTACTATTAGGGTGCGGCTCCATTGACGTAGAGCGGATCGGAGCTGTGGGCTTCGAATTCGAATTTGATTAATGTAATTGGTCAACTTTGCACAGCACCGCTCCGCTCCGCGTCAGTGGAGCCGTACACTAATACTAACGAAATTGCTTCGCTTGTTTGCACGATTTTGGTTGCTTGTTTGTACGATTTTCTTCGCAACTAAATTGTCAAACAATAAATCGTTCAGTGTGGCGTGTTATGCTATCATTTTATAGATACACGTCTACCTATCATTCAAAATGTCAGACATATTAATTTCAATTTGTTACAATCTAACTAACTCCCATCTCTTTCAGGAAGTGGAGCTAGTCTCAAAGGACCGACGCAAGGACGCGTACAGACAGCGGCGAGCGCGCCTCGACGCCGAGCACGCCGAGCGCGAACGCTCGTTCGTGGCCTCGCTCGCGGAGGCCGGCGACGCGCTCCTGCGCCGAATGCACGACCACCATCGCTCGCGTCAGGCGCTCACCGACACGCAGTACCTGCAGCAGCGGCAGCAGGTGTGTGCCGTGTACTGTACACTACACTACACTACACTACACGTGTGTGTGTGTAGCGGGGAGAGTGGCGTCGCTCGCGGAGGCCGGCGACATGCACGACCACCATCGCTCGCGTCAGGCGCTCACCGACACGCAGTACCTGCAGCAGCGGCAGCAGGTGTGTGCCGTGTACTGTACACTACACTACACTACACTACACGTGTGTGTGTGTAGCGGGGAGAGTGGCGTCGCTCGCGGAGGCCGGCGACATGCACGACCACCATCGCTCGCGTCAGGCGCTCACCGACACGCAGTACCTGCAGCAGCGGCAGCAGGTGTGTGCCGTGTACTGTACACTACACTACACTACACTACACTACACGTGTGTGTGTGTAGCGGGGAGAGTGGCGTCGCTCGCGGAGGTGTGGTTTGACGTAGTAAATGATACAACGAAGTCTGAAGCATAACTGAATATGTTTATTTGTGAAACAAATATCTTGGGACATCTTACACTAATCGACCTAGTCCCACGGTAAGCTCAATTAAGGCTTGTGATGTGGGTACCAGGCGACGATATATAATAGATAGATACATATAGATACTTAAATACATAGACAGCCATGACCGAGGAACAAACATTTGTGATAAATAAATACACAAAGAATGCCCTCGCCGGGATTCGAACCTGGAACCTCCAGCTTCGTAGGCAGGGTCACTACCAACTAGGCTACGGAGGCTGACAAAACAAGACCTTTTATACTAAAGTTATATGTATTGAGTAAAGAAGGGATAGCCGTAAGGCTGCAGGTCAAGGCAAAGTGCGTGGGTGTTCTAGGAAGTAGCTGGAATTACAGTAATCTGTGTCCAACGTTTTATGGCTTTTAGGTTAATTAATAAAGGTTCCTTATTAGGAATTCAATCAAGTTTCAATTAGGTTGCGGCTATACAAGATTGAATAGGTTTGGGCTACAATAGATCGAGTAAGTGACAGAAAGTATGTGTTTGGATGTTTTAATGACAGTAGATACAGGTTGGTATAGGACGACCACATACACACAATGATCGATGTCATTCATTTCATTCATTCCATTCGTGCCAGCTTTAGTGAATTTACCTATAGCGGGGAGAGGCTCGGCGATGGCGGACAGACAGAGAGTGGCGTCGCTCTTTGAGTGCGAACCCTAACTTTGACCATATAATATGGCGACATGACTAGCCGCTCATTGTGGGCTAGGTCTCCGAATACCGGGATCCCGGTATTGGACATACACAAATACCGATTTTGGAAGTTCTGCTGTGGACCGTGGTATTATAGTTGCCGATTTTTAAGAATGAACTTTTGACATTATCCTCCTAATATGAGCGTAAAGTTTTTCGCTCACAGTTATAACGTACCATTTTTCCTATAAGACTCATTTCTAAACTGGACGTAATTATGCAAAAGGGCCAAAAACCAACCCACATTAATTTTTCATTCTAATTAACACTTTAAATCACAAGAAACAAAGTCAATCTTTAAAATGACAGATTCATGTGGATTGGTTCCCTTTTGCATAATCACGTCCAACTGTCAAATGTTCTTTCTTAGAAATCACCAAGCCACCTTAGTGCATACACCGCTATTGCGACATACTTCTCGCGGCAGTATACGCGACGTTTCCTGCGTAGATCTGCCTTAATATCACGATCGCCTTTGTATCATGTCTCTTGTGTTCCCGCTTGTAAGTTAAAGTTTCAGCATCTAAATCCAAGGACTCAACGATGAAGATCCACCAAACCTTTTGTCGTTCTCGTGAGCATGAGTTTCATTCAGTGGACTCTACAAACAAAATGTACATAATAGGCATGATGACTGGCAAGTCAAATCAGCATCTTTTTTCGAACTGTCAAAACGATCACCACTATGGAAATTTATATGAAATACTCAAAAGTGACGTCACGTTTGAGTACTGCCAAATGACCTACTCTTTTAAGTACTTTTCAATTTATTAAATAAAAGTTCTGTACAAAAATTACTGCAATCTACACCTTAGTAATAATTTCTTCGTGTATTATGTCGTGCATAATGTTAAGTAATTTATTTTAACTACAGTCATCATCCCTATTATATCTGAGCTATATGTAAGATGCCCATGCATTGTTCAAATATTATAACCAAATTATTTTCCCCAGATAATGCGAACGCGCGAAGCCGCCCTCTGGGAACTAGAAGAGAAGCAGATCCACGAACGACATCAGCTCGCCAAACGACAGCTCAAAGAGGAATTCCTTCTGCGACGGCATCAAATGCTGGTGCGGCACGATAAAGAACTCGAGCAGATCAAGAGGTACTTTAACCCTTTAACTAAAATTAAAAAGACTCAAAAAAATCCTGGGTTCAAGCCTCAACGCCCTTATATTCTGTACAAGAAAAAAATGCACTAAGATAGTGCTGTAGGGTAGTCGTTTTTGAGACTGGTGCCCTGTAAAGGGTTAAAACCTTTTAATTAGGCACACCTGTGCCGCTGATTGTTAACAAATCTTGCGAGTAAAATTTTAGGTTACCAATTGAACTGTTTAGGATACATATGTAAGTCCGATTACAATATCATGGAGCTGGTCTGATGGTGGTATCGAAAGGTAGCCACATGAACTTTTGAACGCAACGATGAAGCCCTATCAAGTTTTGGCTCGTCACAAGTCAATTACATTTATTATAATAGTACATTACGACATAAGTGCGAAAAACATGCAATTCAAAACGAGTGGCGATGTGTTTACACACGACCGATAGGAGGAGTGTTTTAAATCGACCCGAGTTACGAATTTCCTTGCACGTGTCTCATACGACGTTTTTTAGTACAGATGGCCCCCCGAAGTTTTGGACTTGACGTATAATGACCCACTTCTCGCACTAGAGCCTAAAAAGTACACCATCTGTACAAAAAAAGTTTTTCATTTTATGTCATAGCATTATTTGGCATTGTCTTTCAATATTTTACAAACTATTTTAATAGGCAAACAATTGCATATGGTTAATTATAACTGTATACTAATAACTAAAAAAACACTTTCGCATTTGCGTTGCAATAAATTCATAAAAAAGAAAAAACTACAAAAAAAAAATTCTCTATGATATTGTCAGAAGTTGTCATTAACTTCCTTCGTCATCGATAAACTTGCAAAGCGTCCACATTAGCAATCATAAATAACTGTATCCATTACCACTCAATCTTCCTCAGGAAAAACACCCGCAAAGAGGAGGAGCTAGCCAAAGGACAAGCGGTCGAAAAGCGATCGCTACCCAAACGCATACGAGGGGAGATGCGAGCGCGTGAGATGATGTTCCGGGAATCGTTGCGTATCGGTGCGCACCACGACGATGAACGAGAGCGACTTAAGAAGGTATTGTACTTTAGAATACTCCTAAAATTTAAATTCGTATAGTAATAATGTTTCGCGATGGCAACCAGAGTAAACCACGGTCAGCATGTCCTACGGTTCTGTAAGGAAACAGGGAGGCTAGAAGAACTTCCTAGTTATGGGGGAACGGAGCCGGGACATTAACCTGTAGCTCCAGCAACGGGAAATGGGGTGAATGAGCACATCAAATGCTCGACAGCCCACTCGATTCCGCCCGGCCAAAACAACATAACATAAAGTAAATCAGCGGTAAAGTGACAGCTCGAAAGCACGAATCGTCGTGATTCTAGATAAGATTTGTACCACTACCAAAAACTATATTTTTGGGGGGATCGTGTACACAATGGTGCCGTGACCAGGATGATTGGGCGAATATTTTCATATGTATGGATTTTAAAGTTGCGAAGCAGGGAAACATATTTTGTTTATTTCGACACCATGATCTGGATACACATTTTTAGATATGATGCTATCGAATATTACAGTAAAAAAAATGAAAATAACGATTTATCTCCAGTTCCAAGAGAACGAGAAGCGGCGATACCGCGCCGAGCAGCAGCGGCTCGCCACCAAGCACGCCAAAGCGAGGGAAGAACTCAAAGCCGCCGGCGAGGTCAGTATCAAGAATAGATGGGGACTATCTAACATCATCATCATCATCATCATCATCAGCCAATTGACGTCCACTGCTGGACATAGGCCTCCCCCATATCCATCCTCCTATCTAACATAAAACCATTTTTATTTTAGCCTATATAATGTCCCACTGCTGGGCACAGGCCTCCTCTCATATGAATGGGCTATAATCTCATGCTGGCCCTAGGCGGGTTGGGAACTTCACATACACCTTTGAATTTTTTCGCGGATGTATTCAGGTTTCCTCACGATGTTTTCCTTCACCGAAAGCTAATGGTAAATATCATCTGATATTCCGTACATAAGTTTCGGAAAAACTCATTGGTACAAGCCAGGATTTGAACCCACGACCTCCGGATTGAAAGTCAAACGTCTAAACCACTGAACCACCACCGCTTTTTAAAACCATTTAGACCCAGTTAATGAACGCTCATTTACTTAGCCACTTACAATCCTCCGATCGTTTTAACTGCCGTGACTTCGTCACCTGCAAGTCGACGGCTTCTACCAAGATACAGAAATTCATGCGACTGTCACGGGATTCTCTCAACGATTAATTTAAGTAGTGACATAAAGATTGGAGCACTGCTTTGGGGTTAAGATAAAATTACGAAACTTGGTGTAATTTATCAATGTAACAGGCGTAACAAAATAAGGGGGCCCCCATTTATTTTTCACACCACCTAATCGAATACGGGTCTTTTCTTCCCTGCTAGCAGGGGTCCAAGTGGCACTTTTCTGTTCAAGGACTTTCTATTGCCAGCCCATAAAATTACAATGAAATAAGAAAATAAACAGTACGTTCATAATTGATAAAAATTTCTTCGGAATCAATATTAAATATGTGATATATCTTTTATTTTTCTCATAGGTGGTGTGAAAAGCAGTATGTGTCACACGGTATCAAAATTATTTCGTTTCGGGCGTTAACGCTTGAATCCTTCATTACGCTCAGGATTCCACTTTAGAATCCCTCCCTACGGTCAGGATTCAATTATGGAATCCGTCGCTCCACACAGGATTGAATATACGCCCACGCCGGAAATATTGTCGGTTGACAAGCAAAACTCACTAAGTAACAAATACCTACTTGAAATAAAGCTCGTATCTCAGTTCTGATTTAATGCTGACATAAGGTTGCTAAGAGTAGTGACAGTTTTTATAGTGAGTTTTGCTTGTCAGCCGACGATATACCATTTTGATCCCCTGTGACACATTCTACTATTTCCATACAAACACGACCACCCATGTATTAGCGTTGAAATTTATTATTTGTTCCCCCTAGGCATTGCTCCGCGAGCTCGAGCAGTACCAAAACGAGAAGCGTAAAGCCCTCATGAACCACGAGAGTAACAAGATGAAGGCCGTCGAGGAACGCTACTCCCACGAGCTGAAGGAGTGGCGGGCCACGCTCGGAGACCGGAAGATGGTAAGTGCCCTGTACTTGTCAGATGAGAGGGGTCCCTATTTCAGGTGTAATGGAAGTTTCAAAAGAGCCTATCGAAGTTTATAGTTTATATGCCACTGTGTGAATTCATAGTCGTGTATATTAAGGTGGTTCAAAATAGTACATTACGATACAAGTGCGAAAAACATGAATCCTCCCGATTTTTCAATTCGTTAGACCTTAAACTGATTTCTGCAAATTTTTGCGAAATATAAATGTATTTAGAGGTTGCTATGTTTTTGACGATTTTTGAGTTTTCTTATTAAAAACTTGAGATTTAAAGCCCATTCCTTCTTAGTTGTCTTATCTAGTAAAGAACTTTCAAACCTAAAAGTTCACGCCTTCTGTCGTAAACTACCATTTCCTCGATTAGAAATAATTAAAGCATTCTATGACAAAAATAACCTTCTACTAAAATACGGTAGTCAGGTAAGTATCTCGGTATAAGTTGTCAAAAATTGGCATTAGATTAGATTGGTATTAGAGCAAAAAAGTGTATTTGGCGGTCCGAAAATTGTTTACCAAATAAGATAACTAAAGATGAATAGGCTGTAGTAACTAATAAAATAAAATCCAAAATATTTAGTTTCGTTTCATATTGTTAGGTAATATAAAGGTAATCTTTTGTATAATGTATTTTGTAAATTGTTTTGAGTAATCGAACGATAAAATAGTAGTAAAAATTTAATACCAAACATTTTTTGCCGTACATTCATGAACCACCCTAGTGTGGAGATGGGGGGGATGTAATTTAGTACTTTTTTCTCAAAAACATTTGGATCACGTCTTCGGCAGGCTGGTAGATTCAATGATGCTGAGTAACATCCACATTTCTCAAAAACTGGCACTTTTGGAACTTCTGTCTAAATACCAAAATATTAGTTACCTGAACCTTGATGTTCAATAATCACTGGAGTGTGTTGCGAAATGGATGGTCTTTCTTACAAATAGTTTTTACCGTAGTAATTTTATCAGGAAAATAAACTGAAAAGCGCTAAAGCCAGTGAACATTAAATGACAGCGGAGGTATTTCTAACCGCAAATCTGATACTGCCTTTATTTAGTAATTTTGAATATGTAGTAAAATGTGCATTATCGACAGTGAATCGTCCACTTGTAATTCAACTTATATCTGGAGGCGAAAAGAGGTAATTACTCATCATGACATGTCATGTCATAAGAAAAAAAAACTTTTTAGACAGGTCATTAGTCCAGTCTATACATACGCATTACGCTTAGTATAGGATTGGTGCAACAGTATGTCGCCGCTAGATAGACTTCCCGTCCTTTACTAATTATATTTATAAATGAGGGACGGAGATTATAGGTAATTTCACCAGAGTTGAAGTGAAACACACATGTAAATAAAGTAGAATGAATAAATGACTCAATGTGCCTTGCATCAAAATATTGAAACATGTTCTTTGAACAAACTTTTTCGTCAATCTTATCTTTGGGATTAGATTTGCTGTCAGTACGAAACAATAACACTAATTTCTAAATTCCCCTTTTGATTACATGACATCTACAGTGTGTTTCCATGACCCGGGCTTTTACGAAAATGGGTAATAATACGCATTACTACTACTTTCAAGTATTAACATTTCACAAATAATTAAATTGACCGTACAATCAATTTTATTTCCTCCGGACGATCAGTGTAACGCGTGTACTGCTTAGTTGTCCAACGTTGTATAGTTGAATTATCGAGACGATGGAATTGCATTTGTAGTGGTGTTACTAAAGCAACACTTTTAAAGTGAACCTTGTGTCTTTACAATTAGGTTTACTATTAGTCGAATAATGCCAATACATGAGTCGATAAAACACACACAATAGCACAGATAATTCAACTATAAGTAGCTGCGATCTGTCATTGTCAAGTGCAATTTAACGATTCATTTTGAAGTACATTTACTTTTCTTTAACTTTTCTTAGATAGTTAATTACTTTTAAAATTAGCATTTTGAATAGAATAATGTTCACGATTGGGCTAGAAATCTGCATCGCATTCCTCGGTTTCGATAAAAGCCAGTATCATAGACACACACTGTATATGTGTGCGTGTCGTCAACTCTCGTGGAGCTACCTACATGTCGCGGGCACATACCGTTAAATCGATCATGTGTTAAGCATACAGCGCAGTCCGCTCGTTCATTTACCTCGAATTAGGCTCGTCTACACTGACTGAGCTGTCTCGCGAGGCGATTCCTTCAATGTAGAGCTAGCTAGTCAATAGTTTTCCGTTTTACCATTCAAAACAACCTTGTAGAGAGACCATCCATCCATGTATTAATGTTGCGCGATGAATGCATGCATGTATAATTTGTATAACCAACCTCAAATTTGATGATCGTTTTAGTATCGTACAAAATGCATTTGGTTTACTATTACATGGCAAAGGAATAAACAAAGAGAAAAAGAAAGTTTATATTAATTCGTTTGTGAAGATTTAGTGAAATACGTTATTTTTTATTATTAGAATATAATCAGTTCGTGATTCTTATAAGAATTAATCCAATCAAGTCCAGATCTCGAAGAATTAAATTTCGTGAACTTTTTTCAAACCTTTTTTTTTTATTATACAGAAAAGGGGGATGGTCGTGTGTTCAAGCCTCTTTGGCACTGAATAGTATTAATTATTCTAGACAAAAAGTGGGTAAAAAACCATGTCCAGTATAGCGTTGAAAATGTCGGAAAATGTCAAATGGTTTTTTTCGGGAATATATGAAAATTTTGTTTTTTCGGGTTTTTACAGAAATAATCAATGTCACTGTCACTGTCACTGTCACTCCTTGCCATATATTTCTTCGATGACATCGCGTTATCCTGGTAAAAGTGAAAATTAGATCTATTAATTTGCTTTGATTTAGAGTTGAAAATTATAGTGGCAACTTTCATTGATTTTTTCGAAAAAATCTGGAAAAAAACGAGCTGTTTGGAAAGAATCGGGATTTATTTCGGATTTTTTTAACGCTAGTCCAGTATTTTGGACGTTGTCGAATTATGAATTAAAAAAGCTTCTCGATGTTTATTGTTTATGCGTACCTTGTTCGCTTATTACCTTACTTGCACCACCGAATGTTTATTCCTTTGTAGACGAGACAAAATACTAAACGATAATATTTGAGGATGGTTGTACCTAAATCTTGTATATACCTGGCATGTTGGAGCATGTAACACGGGGCATGGTCGTGGCATGCTGTAGCTTCACTAATTGGTGAATGGTGGAGGGTTGAAAAATACGAGCGTTACAGGAATACAGGAGATATGTTGAAGATAGGGTTGTGTTCGTCGCAGGTTGTGTATGTCAAAGTGGTTCTGGAACGCGTATGAAGTTTAAGTATAAATAAATTGTTGGGTATGATAGAAGAAAACCTGTTATTTAAATGAAATGAAATGTATTTATTTGCGGAATATGGGTACATTTAGTTGCAAGATACAATAGAGTTTTAGTTTCACCATACTTTGCTTAGACAAGCATGCAAATATATAAAAACAATTTCGTGGCTGAGGACAATACACAAAATCTTTCCTTAAAACTAATATTATTGCTAACTAGCCTATAAACGAATTATTAGTAAAATAAGCGTTTAAAAACTCTCTCACAGAATAAACGCAGAGTTCACATAAACAATCTAAAAAGGAGGATTATTTGTATAATTGCATTGAAAGAAAAGACATTTCTAGACAAATAACTGTAGAATGTCATTATTTTAATAATTTCGTGATAAGTAAATGTAGTATGTCTTATCAGACGATCAATATCCAACGCACCTCGCCAGAGTCTAATAAATAAGACAAAGGTATGATTTGAATATTACAATGTACCCCATTTAAGTTCTGATCACTCGGATGAAAAATTCTTGGCGTTTAAAAGGTTTACTCGATAATCTACCCAATTTTTACTTATACTCCTCCAAGATATGCGTTCCAAACCGCCGTCCCCAGGTAGCTAGCTCCACGTGTGTGCCGTCACCGCCCGCACTAAACCGGCCCTTTGTCTCCCAGACGCTCATTCAGACGTTCGCCAAGCAGCTCGACGACCACGAGGCCAAATACGGGACCCCCATCCCCGACCGCACGATATATCTAGACGTCCCCTGGCCCAAGAACGTCCTACAACATGTCTTGACCGCCTACCATCAGCGCAACTCCTTTATGGGATCTCTTAGCCGCTCCAGAACAAGTCTCAATCTTATCGCTAGCACTCCCACGAACCGCCGCAGAAGCATCAGTCCCATCAACCACCGAGCTACCAAATCCGCTGCGACCAGCGCTAACAATACAACCAAACGCGGCAAACTTACTAAAGATCAAAGATACGGCTCCGCTTCCAATCTCAAGTTGGTTTCCGAGAAAATATCAGGTTTCTCCGTATTCTCCGGCAGCGATGACAGACGAGACCCTATAATGGCGTACGGGAACGAATTCTTCGAGCCCAAGGAAAGTATTAAAGAAGAGCCACGCAGACTGGAACGGACGAGACCGGCGCTCAACAAACCAGTCATCAGAGCAAAGAGCCCAAGCTTCAATACTAAAAGACTTAACCGGCAAAGCATGTCCGAGCAGCTTCTCAGACAGACCGAGGAAACTGGCATGAAGCGCAGCATATCCCAACAGAGCTTGAAACAAGACAGAGCGTTAGAAGCCGTCATGATAGACCTGCCATCCATAGACGGGAAATACGATACAGTCAACAGTACTAGCACTGTAGCCACCTGTTCGTCACAAGGAAGCGATGAAGGAAGCTATGACGGGCTCAAACATTTCAGTAGGTGGGGACCTGTGCGAGGCTCCAACACGTACAGCGATGCCCCTAGCGTGCCTGTCAGTCAGTTGTCTACTGTCAACTTGCAGACGTTAAAGCAGGAAGGTCCACCGGATACGTCAGCCTAAAGACTATTAAAACCCCAGCGATATTAATAAGTAATTCATATGACTTCATAGTTTCAATACGGTTAAAATAAGAACAAATTAACCTTATATACTAGGAAAAATAATCGGTTAATAATTCGATTGTGTCACATGGCGATCCTGACAAGCCAAATGAAACACCCAAATTAATTCTGATAGCATAATGTCATATTGAGACCTTACTGGAGATACTTTTGTAGGACATCCAAATACACTGAAATGAAAATAAAGCATATTAAAAACTACATATGAGCTTGTAAAGGCAATCAAAATCAATGATACACTATTAATCAAATCAAATATAAAAGGATTGTTCTTTTATTTGCGGCGGTATTAGTATATACAACTTAAATGTATTTATAGCTAGTCTAGGAATGTAAAAAACACGCCGCATTGCAAATAGTTGTGTCAAAGTAAAACGTCCGCCATTTAAGATTATAAAATAGTTGTTACACCTGTTTAGACTTTGAAAACTGGTAAAAGTTTTCTTTTTATAAATAACGGATTTAAGCCAGTTAGCTTGATGTCAGATAAATGTTAGCTGTCCTTGTCTTTTATATGCTTGGAGAACAGGCTAGTGATAATTTTATGACGGTTATATTTATTCGGGGATTCTGATACGGGCTGTAAGTGTAATGTTATCTTGCCAAGCTTGAGCAATTGAGCGTGCTTATAAGTGCCTTAAGATTTTACAACAAGCTTACTTGTGAGGAGGGGTTTTCTTATCATATGAAATAAGTTGTTAACTGTACTTTTATTGAAATACTAGTATAACTTGATTAAATGCCGACTTTAACCCAATTCTCCAAGATCCTTTCATCACACCTGGTGCCAAAGGGACTATATAGGACTTATACCCTCTTTTAAAAAAAAAACGAGTAATATACATTAAACATAAAAACAGTTGAATTGAAAACCTCCTCCTTGTAAAAACAAGTCAGTATTTTTTTTTCAATTTTGTATGAAATTTGAACGACTACTATGCTAAATAAAATCTGGTATTGTTTTATACAATCAAAGGGATAAATATTATTAATCAGACACATAACTTACATTAAAATAGTAAGTTACATACGATAAATATTACAAATAAAATAGCTGAATTGAAAATAAGAAATTGCCATAAATAAGACGTTTCCTTGATCAGTTTATAGATAAAAAATCTTTCTTAATAATTTATTGTAGGATTTAGGTTTTCTATGTAAAATTTACTTTAGTAACCACGTCATCCATATATAATATTAGATTATCATTTAAACTTTAATCATAAACATGGATAGATAATTACCCCCATATTCATAACGTCTACTAACTTAGTGAGCCATAAGTATCGTTAGCCTCTTTCAGTATTGATAAGACCAAAAGGGACAAAAAATACTTGTCGAGTTAAGAGGCGTTTATGAATGAATAAGTAGGTTAGTCTGATAAATTGATAATATAATGCCATTTAGTATTACAATGATCTTCCTTCACCTTGCCAAATCAAAAATGTACAAAACGCTTTGCTTCCTTGTCGTGTTCTTATAATGCAATTAATCATTACTTAGTATAAAACTATAAAGAAGTAGATATTACATAATTAACAATTATAAAATAATAACTATAATAAGTCATCATTCCTATTTGTTGGGATATAAATAATTTTATTGTTCATTTTAAACGCCTGGTTCTCAAGAGACTTTTTAACAATAGACATTTTGTCAATCGGAATTATTAAGCTGTATTTAGAAATGCACATGTTGGTAAATACTCTAAATTAGTGTTTTTGTAATGTAGGTTTCATTATACTTTGAGGGTTAAAGTAATTCTTTATTATATCATTATAAAAAAGAGGCGTATTTTGTTTATGTAGTTGTGCATTCGACCTCACTATTGGACATCAACGAAGTCGAAATATGGTAGAAAACTTTATAGCCACTCACATGCTTTGATTTTTGCGACAGACTCTATGTCTATGTAAAATAAGAGTGATGTAACAAAAGCTACATGAGGCAAGTGAGTGGATAGTAGACTGTAAGACATATTACTACACAATATTACATTTTCGGGGTAATTACTGGCATAGATAGAGGCAATCCATCAAAGTCCTCAGGGTAGGCAGCGCATAGGCGCTTTTCTGATATCTATGTCCATGGACCTCAGTTCCTGCTTTCCATCAGGTGGGCTGAGAGTTAAGTTGTCTACCTTCGTCACAAAAAAAATCTGGAGTAAGTGTCAGTGTGACAATGTTCAAATTTCAAGTAAATAACGGTAAAAAATAGAACTTTGTAATATGTATTGGGGCAGCGATATTGCGGACGAATATACGTGGTCGATGATAATGCAATGCCCATGTTGATATTGTAATTTTCTTGCAAACTTCATTATCAAAATGACAGACATAAATATCTAATATCAAACTTCTTTGCTTATGAAAAAATGCCATAAATATGGAAAAGAATAGTGTAGTAGTAAAGATATGTCATAGACTGGCACTTAATTTATTATTGAAAGATATTTTAATTAGACACTACTTAAAATATAATTATACGATGTGCCTGACTCCAAAGCCTTGTTCATTGTTTACGAGTTTTATTAACATGTTGAAGATATTTTAGATTAAGCTATAGTAAATTATTTAAACCAATTGTATATTTAGGGTTAGATCTGGCAATTTTAAAACTTGAAACATTCCTTCGGTTGCGGTTTTATGTAATGTATCGTGAGTAAGGAATGATGGCAAGTATTTGTATTCATCAATATTGTTAAATTCTGCTCGACTCAGATGCAACCCTGTATGTGTATAATTGTATATGTAATAATTCGAGACATTCCTTAATATGGCTCAAGAAAAAATCTTCCAGTTTTAGAGAATTTTGTGATACTTGCAATCATTATACAAACGATATCCGGACGGTTTTTCCTATTTACTGTTAATACCATATCGGGGTGCTGTAAATTGTAATTTTGAAAATGTAATAAATTAGTAGATTACATGCCAAGGCCATTTAAGTGGGAAATGGCTCGAATGACGTGTAATTGTAGACAAAAATGGCATCCGCGACTTTCCCATTTAACGGCCGAGGTATGTACACAATTTCTCTGCTCAACGGAGCCGGCAGGCGACAACTTAGTTTAGCGCAGCGGTCGGCAATGTGCTGTTTGCCGGCCCGAGGGCAGAAAATGTACATTTCGTCGTTGAGATTGCCAATACCCACATGCGTAAATTCATAATTTGACAAAAAATATTGACGCATGTGCATTTACGCAACTGAAAAATAATTTGAATTGATTTTTCAGTTTCTGAAATTTTGCGGATAACGGAATTGGCAATCTCAACGTCGATTTATTTTTTGATTCACAAAAAGGGATGCGTAGTTTTTATTCTAATAAAATTATATAGATATTCCATTAAATCATGGCAATATTAGCTGTCAAACTGATTCGCCTGTGTCGGTGTTTTTTTTTCATTTAGTTTATTAATCTAAGTTTTAGAATATTTGTTGTATAGACTAGTATTATACGATGAGTCGATGATATTTTAACTGTTAACCTATTACCAGTTGTATCTACAATTTTGCATATGAATGCCCTTATTCATAAACGTCTCTTAACTTAAGGAGCCGATAAGTATCATTTATTCCTTTCGTTCTTATATATGTATAGGCTGCGACCATATAAAACATGGACGTCTAATGCCAGCTCAAAAATGCCCCCAAAAACAATTGTTCAATTGTGCCAAGATGGGATTTGTTAGATGAGTTTCCCAAACGCAGTTATTCCTTGCAGATAATTTTCTTTTCGCCGTTGTTCATAGTCGCAAATTTTCCCACTTTTTTAATTTCCCTGTCTTACTATTTCATGGTAGCCACTTTTATGATCGCATTTATTCAAAAACGCATTTTTCACATTCGTTTTATTACTCTGTAGTATATTTTCCTACACTAATTCTTTTCACGCACGAATTTGTTTACAAAAGCGTTTTTTTAGATTCGTTTTATTACCCTGTAGTATATTTTCTGCTTGCAATATTTCCCTAAACCAATTTTTTACATGCTCAAATTTGTTTAAAAACACTTTGTTAGGGTTCCGTAGTCAACTAGGAACCCTTATAGTTTCGCCATGTCTGTTTGTCTGTCTGTCATAGGATAATCTCAGTAACCGCTAGTACTAGAAAGCTGTAATTTGGCACGAATATGTAAGTCACTGGTGATTGTAATATTTTCGGAAATAATTGCCCCGGAAGTTTAAAAAAATGGGTTCCCTCCCCGCCTCTAACTTTTGAACCGTAAGTCCAAAAATTATGAAAGTAAAGCCTTATAAATACTTTCGAGAAAAAATATTTTGACCTGGATCGGCTAAGTTGAGTTATGGTAAATAAAATTACGGAACCCAACACTGAGCGTGGTCCGACACGCTCTTGGCCGGTTTTTTTACATTCGTTGTATTGCTCTGTAGTATATATATTTTTTTGCTTGAAATATTCTTATTCATATAATGTATGTAATGGTAGAATATCTCGATGTTATGTTTGTTAAGCAAACCTCTTTAAATTGAATAGGATATTGAAAGTTCTATACTCCTATATCATAAAAAAATTATACTTCACAATGAGTAGGCAAGACATTGACATTGTCATTTGCGTGTTTCGCATAGAGCGGTTAGTAATATATTTTGAAAAAATGGGGGATCCTGATGGAGCAATTCATGATTTATTTCATAATTTGTGGACTTACGGTTCAAAAGTTAGAGGGGGGGGGGACGCATTTTTTTTAACTTCCGGGGCGATTATTTCCAAAAATTTACCCTGTGTCAAAAAATTAATTTAGAAAACCCCCATAATTTTTCAAATACCTATCCAACGATATGTCACACGATGGGGTTAAAAAAAAATCATCCCCCACTTTTGGTGTTCGGGAGGTAAAGCCTAGCAAGTTAGTATTAAACCCTGAATTCATGTGGCTATATACCGCTTTCATATGGCAAAAATGAGGTCTACTCAGAACCACGAACGAAATTTTACCTCTCTGTCGCACTGGTTATTACGTCCGTAAGCCTATAGAGACGCAAAACTTCGTTCGTGGTTCATGGTAGACCTCTTTGAAGTGTCACGGCTGCCAAACACTGTTCGGAAAACATTGTTACCCGGATTGCTGTGAAATCCCTCATCCTATTTTGGTTATGAGTAATTTACCGCATTCAGTTTTCTTTTTAAAGCTTCTTTTAGTATTTTTTTCGGCAAAATGGATAGTATTTTTAAAATATTTAATTTTGTTTATAAAGCTGACATATTATGAATTTTGACGTATGCTGATAAAAAGTACACATTGCCAGTAAAATTAATTAGTACCAATGAAAATCCGCATGGTGGCCAAGGTTTAATACTATCTTGCCAGGCTTTACTGTAATTTTTTTTTCTATTTTTTTATTTGCGCACCTTGTTGGCATCAGTGGCTTACATATTGGTGTCAGCAATTCCAGCTTTCTATTACTACCGTTTACTAAGATTATCCTCCAACATACAGACAGACGGGCAGACATGGCAAAACTATAAAGGTTCCCAGTTGACTACGGAATCCTAAAAAATTATATTGGAATACCCCGAGATATTTTCGTATCAGACATTTTTGAAATTAGCCGACTGTACCTTACATTAATAAAATCATATAAACGGAACAGCGAAAGAAAACTATTGGAAAATATAGCTATGGATAAAAAAAAAGTATAAATTAACTGCAGGTTAAAATTACGGCAGAAAATATCCGAAAACAGAAGCAAAGCGATTGTAAAAATAAGCTGCAAAGGAAAACTGAACTGTAGGTTAAAATTCAGACAGAAAAATATCGGAAACAGAAACAAAGCTAATGTAAAATATGCTGCAGAGGAAAATTTAACTACAGGTTAAAATTCAGACAGAAAAATATCTGAAACAGAAATAAAGCGACCGTAAAAATAAGCTATAGAGAAAAAAAGTGAGTAGGATAATCGCTTTCGGGAAAAAATGCGAAAAGAAAATTATCTGCTAGGAAAAACTGCGTTTGGGAAACTCATCTAACAAATCCAAGATGGGAAGGACAGCGCTTTTCTTAACATATTTCGGCGCAACATCTTTGACAAATGTTTATATAATATAGCCAATCAAAACTTTGATGGACCAATCACAACTATTTATAAATGGCGGTTTAAGTTTTTATAGGTTGACATTCTAATTCATTGCCGTGATGCATTGAAGAGGGGGTGACACTTGTCAACTAAAAGTCAGGACCGTTTTTGAAAGGCAATTTAGTATAGCGTGCGGCTTCCATGTTTTATTTGTTCGTAGTGTATAGGAGATGTTTATGAAAGGGGTAAGATTTTAATAATTTAAAATTAAGTCTGCTTGTTTCTAACCGGAGTTTACAAACTGTAATGTATGTAAATAAATGCATTTTAACTATTTTGCTGTTTATTACGCTTTGGTTGGTGGTGGAATGCCCTGAATTTTCGCTTAATTTAACATTTTAAGATACCTTTTGAAAGCCAAGCGTTGATGGAAAATCATGTGTCACTGACGCCACGCGATCGCGTACTCAAGCGAAGTTGAACTTTAACTAGGTTCGCGTAAGTCCATATGGCGATGGTGTCTGTACAACTTTATGACTGTCAAAATGTTATGACTAAAAGTGAAGTAAACTAGGTAAAAGGTGTTCATGATAAAAAAAACCCAGTGCTGTAAATAAAGGCCTTGACTCTTTCGAAAACGATGAATAAAAAACTTAAAAAATATACTGGAACAAGTAATGCAGTGTATCGTTTTGAAGGTAAGGTAAGATGGAACGGTTTTTATTAATGGGGTAAGACAAAAAGTCGTCCTTTTGGCACAGCGTCTGCTGGTAGCTTTTTGTCTTACCCCATTCAAAAACAGTTTCATCTTACCCCACTTTACCTTAATTAGAATAACACATGTTTTTTTATTTACTATTAGTAAAATGTGAGTTCTGTGAGTTCTGTTGATATAGTGTTGATTTTGAACTCTGAAGCCATAATAATAGAGGCTTGTTTAGATGTTTTTGAGCATTCTGGACGCTCTGATATATGTGATGGCCACTACAACAGTTAGAACTGATGACTGATGACAAGGATAAATAAAAACGGAACCTTTACATACCAATAGTTGACCATAGTTATGCAGATAACGACCAACTTCAATTTGTTGACACTGCAGAAACTGCAGTTGACTGCTGTAACCAAACTCCACGGTGCTCGTGAGCATTCCGAAAGATTTTAATGCTGAATTCCTGAGCATATTTAGAGCATTTAATGTTATATGAAGTTTCCCGGATTCGGCTTGGTTCCAGAGATAATTAACCTTTTTTCGAAATAAGTTTTTCGACGTAACTCGTCTTAAAACTTCTTTTCGACTACAATGCTACTACAATATGATCTAATATTACCACACCTTTTGCCTGACAATCAAAAAATAAGAATGGACTTGACGAAAAAACCTGTCCGTAAAAAAAAAACATTTAAAAAATTAATTTTAACAAATTGTTGTTATGATAAAAAGTATTGACAATGTTAAAAAGTATTCAAAAAGTCAAAAACAAAAGAAAAAAATTTTTTTTTTGTGGAATTTGCCATTAGGTCTCATAATATTTTTTGTTTATTTTGATGTCTAGAATACACTGTTAAAATCTTTCGGAATGCTCGCGCTTTGGTGAAATTACATTTCACCAAAAACCCTTGAAGTTTTGTTAAAGGAATCCAGGGGTCAGTTTAAGTTGAAACGAGTAATAACACGTTGTAAGACAATTACGAACCTTAACTCACTATCTCCTTGTAAATAACTTACACAATATCCCTTAATTGAACTACATTGCAAAAAAAATGCTGGAAATCGTACGATCTCTGGTCACTTTCTGCAAAACTATGACCAGTTGAAGAGCGGTATTCTCTTACTAAAACTATTTCTAATTCTTAAAAATAGATACTTGGGCCATTAACATAGGTATTTTCCATGTGAATTCTACTTGGAATCACGAGCCAATTCGATACTAATAGATGGAAAAAAATTTCATTAAGAAAGTGCAACGAAATGGAAATCCGAGTACAAATCATACAAAAATATATAAATTACAAAAAGTTTGGAAGACTATTTTATATTAAATGGCCCACTTGTACAGTAATTTTATTAATGTTATGGCTACATATTTTTAAATATAATCAATTAATCACAAGCCTATAGCATGTGGTCCTACAGCACTCACAAATAAGGTAACAATGGGTATCCATCATCTCGACCCTAACACGTGGCATGCGGCAGAACAGCTTACCTAACAGGACCAATGGTACGTTATTTTTTTACTAATCTAGCATGGAGTGGTATTTCGATTTTTCATGGTATTTCGGTGTGCATTTTGAATATAGATACTTATGACAGTTTTTTTTCTATTGCACTATACAATTTTCTTAGATCGTTTGTCCACTTGAAAATAAAATATTTATATCATTTTATTGTTTTTATAAAATTATCCAAATGAAAAGAGATGTGTAGCAGCCCGATTGCCTTTATCCCATATTCATCATCAAACCGTTTATTAGGTTTGGAATCGCAAATGCAATCGTAGTAATATTGGGCAAACGAAGCACTTAATCTTACAAATTTTATACGTATAAATTAAAAATGTATTTGATTATGAGTGAAAAAAAAAAAAAAAAATCGATACTGAATAGAGAAAAAAAATGACATTATTTTTTTAAATCCCCACCAGGCTTTAGAAGACGAGTTTGCCGCCCAATTAGAGGAGCAAGAGCGACAGACCGCCAACGCGCGGCTGCCACCGCCTCCGCCGACCATGCCGCAACACAGCTCCGCGCTGCACTCGTCCCGAACCAGCCTCGCATCCAGCCATTACGACTGACGAAAAAAAAACTTAACTGTCAAAATTGCCGCCAAAAATGCTGGCTGAAAAGCAAAGTTGAATTAAAAAATACGCGTTGCTGTAAGTGCTCTACAGAGCTGACGATATATCGTATGCGACTGCCATTACGACTGACGAAATAAAAACTTAAGTGTCAAAATTGCCGCCAAAAATGCTGGCTGAAAGGCCAAGTTGAATTAAAAAAATACGCGTTGCTGTAAGTGCTCTACACAGCTGACGATATATCGTATGCGACTATAATTATTGCAGCACTTAATCGGTTTCGTAACGAAAGTCGTAATTATGATATATTGTCCTCAATATTGAGTCACTTTCATCGCTCAATTTAAATAACACTTTGCCAGCAGTGCATTGATAATCGTAAGCAACTTGCTGCGCTATCTAAAAACTTGCAAGAGTAAAGGTCAAGTGTGTGAGAACACTTTAAGCGCGTTTTAACGTATGTATATACTTAAATGTCATATTCGATGTCACACCGCTTGCGTAGCGTTTACATTTAAATAATATGACATTTAC